>OZ007573.1:34017748-34252748 GCA_963931925.1 Onchidella celtica | reverse complement strand
ACAGATGATTTGTTTATTCTTATATTCATATTTTCTTGAAATTGGGTGTAGAACAGAGAAGACTGAAAAAAAAGTTCCAGACCATATCAAATTTCTACTATGCCATCGATGTGCGATATCAGCTTCTTTGTGAGTACGTTTTCCTGGCTGATAATTTGCCATTGATCCTGTATTTCAACATGGCATTCGAAATTAATTATCATCTTGGTGTCAGCGCTAACAGATGTTGAGACTTGAAAATAATATTTTACATTTCTCTTCTCTGACTGGGTAATACAAATAAAAGTAACAGTACTGGTGTGAGCGTGTGACTGCTATGGGCGGTAGTACTGTGCACTGTCATGGGATTTTGAGTTGAAAGTGGTCACTTTATAAATTTGGGCTTTCGGAGCTTAGATTGAACTGGAAACCTTAACAATATACATGTATATCTTTCCGGAAGGTTATTTCACTGGCTTTGGAAATACAGTAAACGATATATTTGACTAAAAGCACTTATAGAATCAAGAAAATTTGGCTTTTAGAACAGAATACGGTTATTTTATCTAACTGTGTTTACCCTTAAAAAGGGTAAAAAGACTATGGATGAAAAATAATTTATGTGCAGATTGTGTAACGTGGACATTGTAGCAAAAGTGGTACTTATTCAGACTGACTGATGTGTTACCAACCCATACTAAAAAAGAATACTAATTAGTGCTCACTGATCGCCTTCGGCATGTATTTCTCTAACAGTACGGCAGCTAATAGCCAGCAAAATATGTCTATCCAAGAGGATGTGTTTGACGAACAAACGAAGTCTAGCTTCGACACTGTTCAATTTTACCTTCGCCTGCTGGTTTTGAGTGTGTTCTCCGTCTTCGGGTGTGCGACGAACATTATAAACGTTGTCATCTTTCTGAGACAAGGAGTCCAAGACTGTGTCAGTGTCTGTCTGTTATTCTTGTCTGTCACAGACTTTCTATCCACAGTCACTGGGCCTACCATTGTATTCTTCATTGTCTTTGGCCACCTGGAGCTTTCTCTGGGCTTTGATCCAAATGCCATATCTTATTTTCTCACCTTTACAGGAGCGATGTTTTATGATATGTCTACGGGTGTGACTGCCTTTATAGCACTGGAGAGATGTCTTTGTGTGGCGTTGCCTCTTAAGTTTAAAGAGTTCATAACTTTCAAGAGAGCTTTAGTAATGCTGACTAGTATTTGTCTAATCAATGTTGGTCTTTATGTGCCCCATTTTGTGACCAGTGGATTAAGGGTCATTTTTGATACACGAACCAATTCCACACTGGTTGTACTGTGGGTATCACGAGATAGAGATCGCGTGGACTTTGTCCTGCGGACAACTCAATACTTCGTCCTGGGGCCTGTTTGTTTAATCATTGTTTTGGTGAGCACCCAGGTCATGATCTCAGGGTTACATCGCTCTATGCAGTTCCAAATGAATGGAACTGTCTCCAAGAAACGTGACGTTAGTAAAAATTTACATAACTCGAATAGCACGAAGAATTCTCAGAGTGCGTCGGAAAATAATACTCAAAACAAGAATAACGCTGTTGTTAAGACAATACTGACGTTGGCAATTGTCTGTTTCATTTGTAACTCAGGTCGACTTCTAATTGTTTTAACTATCAGCCTTGTGCCAGATCTGTACTTTGGTAAACGGCTGGAGAACCTGTTTAAAGTGATGGTCAATCTATCTATGTTATTTCAAGTTTTTAACGTGTCAGTCAATATGTTTGTGTACTATAAGTTTAACCCCTCATATAGAAAACACTTTAAAGAACTATTCAGCAAAGGCAAGCTGCGCAAGTAATCTTGCTTACAATAGATCTAAACACTGTAATCTTGCTTACAATAGATCTAAACACTGTACCGGTATTAGAAATTAACCTGGGTGTGGCCTGCTACCCCCCCCCCCCCCGTCCCAAAAAGAGCGTTAAAAAAATGTCAAGGATCGAAACACTCGTTTGGCAAGGGCTCTTTTCGTAAAGGATCTAATGCAATATCCTACTGTCAAGATTTAATATAGTGGCCTAAGATTAATATTCCCCTATTGAATAAACCCAATTAGTGTACTGTATTGGCCTAATTTTGACGTCAGGAGAGTGAAAAGATGGAGTGACAGGATAGCGGAGATAAACAGAGTAAATAGGATATCGCTGATAATTATTTTTATTAATAGACGAGAACAAGTCAGCAAGAATATATATACTAAGGGAGATGGTGGATACTTAGATAAAAGCCACTAGCGCATTAATAAAAGATTAACACCCCGTTTTAGACTTGGGGTTGGGATTATATTTTTCTACGTCACTTGACAGTTAAATTGACAACCAATGGATGGCCGGTGTATTAATAGCGCCTTGAAAGCAGCTGTTCATCTGGTGGGGACTTGAGTCCAAGCAGAAAACTCCATTGTGTAGGACTCGGCGTGATTCCGCCTGAGCGAATTTACTAAAGGGATGCCTAGATGTAGATCTAGATTGAGAATCTATGGCTATTGATTTTTGCACAATGTGCTGAGCGCTTGTAAATGAATTGTTCTCAGCCAATTCGGGTTGAGAACGCAATGGTGAGTCTCGTCCCCAAGTAATTGTTGATGAATCAAGCACATGTAGGCTAACTACTAATCCAAGATGATGCGTGCGTGATTATCCTCGAAGAGGAGAGAAGATGTTCCACCAAGAATGAGTGTGCGAGGAATTGAAGATGAATGGTTAAACTTCAGCTAGAGCTACAACTACAATTAGTGTATAAGACATAATTGTGATTTGAATTGTCTGGGTGAGTCTGGGAATTGCCAGCTCATCCTAGGGTTATACATCTAACTGTGCAGACGTCTCCTTGGCGACCTAGGCCAGCTATGATAACTTAAGTATTGGAGATAGTCTGATGTCTCCAAAGGCTACGTCAAGTGTAATACAGTAAACGGTCCAGATCTTGGAAATAGATCTAGTAGAGTAATAGAATTTACTAGGAACCATTATTATTACTTTAGTGGGGGATTTATGAGAATGAAAGGAATTGATTTAAATCTAGTTAGATAGTTAGCTAGAATGAAAAGTTAACTGATATTATGGGAAACCTAGATCTAGACTTATAATGAAGTACTATTGATTTTGGATTTTATGATGTTGATTCTCATCCTTACTACATGAATAGATCTAGTTGAAATTGTTAGGGAACTAGCGTAATTAAAGTGTGGCCCCGCAGGCCTGATTGTTGACAGTTATTCAGTTTGTTTTTTAGTATTTGGCGTGGTCTGGGAGTGAGGGTTAGATTCTAGTTATTAAAAATATGCAGTCGAAAACACACCACAATATAACATATTAAAATACCAACACTTCCATCCACGATATCTGGAGGGGACACCCGTGAGTTTGTTGTTGTTAATCTTCGTTTGCATGGGATCTACCTCAGAAATTTCCTTTGGTAAATATATGGCATGATCACGCTTGACATACAGAATGCGTGTTGTTGTTGTGTTTTTTTTTGTTGTTATTGTTTTTACAAATATAGCCATAAATATTCAAGAAAATCAAACTGGTTTGAGGAAACCTGCACATTATTTTAATCAAATCAACATATATTCTGGGGAATTAGCAAAGTAACATTCATGCCTGACTTACTGTTAATATTCAGGAATTCAGAAATTATTTGATCAACAGTAAAAATTGTAAAATGAAAAGGAAACAATCGACTGATAAATGAACTTATTGTTTCCTCTTCACAAAACAGCGATTTTGACATGCAAAGCTAGATAAACGCTAATTGCAGAAAGAATATTAACAGAAAGCTCTTTGTATTATATCACAAATGATGAAAATGTAAAAAAAAATGTCGGACGGAAAATTAAAGAAAACAATGCCAAAAGCAAGGACAAACTCATAGAAACATTTTCAAAGGTTATAATGGTCAAATCAACAAAAATATGCAAAATTTCATAATTCATAAATCAGTCGTGATCACATTTATACACAATAATTTTAACATAATATTTTGATGTTTTTTTTAATCAGAGAAATACATTACATACAGACCAATTTGAATGAATCAAAGACGAAATTGACATTCGGAATAGGGTACATTCATGAGCGAGTATAACTATACACAAACCGCCATCTAGAGTGGTTTTTAGTAGGACGGGCGTTAATTTATAATGTGTGAACAGTTTACATTGAATTGTCAGTTGTTCACAGAAAGTACGAGGTGTAAGGACGGATCTATCCAAAAACAGGACGGAATTTCACGACATGTACGTCTCTCTCAAACACTCTGCCAAAGTACTGTCTGCTCAAACACACATAATAATATACACAAGTCTCTCAGAGTAAGTACACATACATGTACGCATATACTGCAAACGATAATTCACACTGATCACATATTTAAAGATCGTTGACAAGCGTATAATTAACAGGAATTCATGTAGAACACAATTCGATATCGTCTTTAATTTCCACACCTAAAAAAAAAATCTTTTATGCCCGTTAGTGAAAATGGGGGTTTACATCTTTTCATCCATACAAAAATAAAGCATTTTTGTGTAAAATCGGGTTGACGTTTTAGTTACTGTAAACTGTCATTGCTTTTACCTCGTCACATCAATAAAATTAACAAACTGTTTTCCTTTCTTTCTTTTTTTTTCAGTCATCGACCTTTCTTTCCTTTTTTTCTTTTTGTTGTTGTTGTTGTTGTTGTTTTCTTGTTATGGTCGGCACGTTACTATTGTTTTGGTTATATAATTATACTGACCATTAGTTAGTTGTTGTTGTTAATATTGTTGCCGCCATCGTTTCTGGAGCTATTATGAGCCCAGTTCCAGAGTCTATTATGTGATACGTTTGAAGAGTTTCAAAAGAAGAGTAAATCGGAATCTGTATTTGAAAGTCGGGGTAGTTGTTGTCGCCCCGGCCAGTGTGAGCGGCTCACCATCTGAGCTCTTGAGCTTCAAGAGCTTCAGGTGTCACAGCCACAGGATAAGAAAGCTGAATGCGAAAGGAGGACACATGTACAGCGCATTGTCACAACAAGAGATGGCAGCTTTTTTTCGTGTGCTTTATTTTGCAATGTATTCCTTATCTTCAACTCATTTTTAGTTCTTAAAATAAACAGGTGTATAAAGCTCTCACGTTCAATCATGAAAGGAAAAAAAATAGAATTCCGTCGATGAGTTCATAATATAGATCACACGAAAAACAAGTGGTCATCTATTCTTGTGAGAAAACACTCGTGTTGTATAATAATAAAAGGGCCAGTGTTTTGTCTTACCGATGTCAGGTACACCTGCCGCGACAATGCAGAGAGTTGGCCACCAGTAGGAGGTATGTCCATTTCCAAATTATTGTTTGTTGGTTGTTGTTGTTGTTGTTGTTGTTGTTGTTGTTGTTATTGTTGTTTCTAACAAATTTTAAAGCTGACTAGTCATAGGATATAAAATAGTGATAGGGTATTCATTTTTTGGTGACATTATGCAAAGCTAATAGGTCTATGAGCAGCCGCCTATTCTGTCAGCACTGAGGCGTTCTGAATTTATCTTAAGGTACCTAATTGTATATTTGCAAACCTCAAGAAAAAAACATGCATGAATTTATTGCTAACTCTCGATAATTTTCTGTTTTGGTCAACTGGGGATCTAAGGTGGTCTCACGATAGGATCAGCCATATATACGAAATTATATACGGTACAGAGTTTTCGACCCAGCGTCATTTTCAGGATACGGGCCTTAAGCTACCAGTCAAAGAGTATTAAACAGTTCATGTGGCGGTCCTTATCAAAACCTGAAAGTTACGCTGCCCTGCAAACTCTCTAATTTTTTACCAGATTCCAACAAAGTCATCACCCACGCACGTAAACCTGATAAAATTAATGCTCCTGTTCATAATGATGATAACAATGATGAAAACAATAATGGAAATAATGAAGTAGATCGATACACAATTAGTTATCAGCATCAACAATGATTGAATGTTTGACAAAATGGCAATAGTAATACAAGACATCTGATAAATAAAATGCACAAGTGTTCCCTTAATGGGAAGTAATGCTGCAAAATTATTAACACAACCTCACCTTCATATTTCGTGTTGTTTTGTAGAATGTAAGAGAGAGTGTCAAATGCAGGGTTTCCCTGTATCTCATTATTTCAAGGGCCAAGTTCTATATCATGCTTGTTAAGTCTGCCTGGTCTTCAGAACAAACTCTATAGTTGCACTGAAAAATCTGCCAGCATACCATCTTCCGTGCAAAGCACGTTAACTCAGGATTGTTATCACTAAAGTGAGGTGCCTGAAAAATATGTGAAGTTTTCAGAGCCAAGGACTGCAAGAAGAACATTTTTAGTTCAATATTCTGTATGTTAACTCTAGCTTTCTGTGGCTTGGGCATGATACAGAACATAGCCCTTCAGTTGATAAGTCAGTCTATCAAGTGATGATAAAGTCGACTGATGATTTGATCTCAAGATCAGTTTTTCATAGAACTGATAAATGAAATGACGCTAACTGTTTTCATCCTTTTCTAATGTGGTCATTTTGCCACTTTGCAAGGCAGCTCTCAAACCTTAAGGACCAAATCTGCCTGGAGAATCTCCAGCTCTTCGAAACGGTCACTTTTTTGTACACTTATTTATCAATATTGCTAACAAAACCTGACAGTAGTTTTATAATATAGATGGAAAAGAGCAATATGCTAAGCGCCTCCAAGTAAAATGTCTCAACAATATTCCCAAACCATGTTGAGTTACACACGAAATATTGGTACCAGCCATGTTGCATAATAACAATATGATTTTACTACAAGTGACTGTGAAGGGATTAAAGGAACATCACTGAATTTGTCCACTAAAAAAGTTGATCATCAG
Organism: Onchidella celtica; assembly: GCA_963931925.1. Classification (NCBI taxonomy): domain Eukaryota; kingdom Metazoa; phylum Mollusca; class Gastropoda; order Systellommatophora; family Onchidiidae; genus Onchidella; species Onchidella celtica. Next base: position 34,245,882 of record OZ007573.1, on the reverse strand, counting down.
AATCCTCAGAGTTTCTGGGTGTGCGAGGGGTCATGCTGTTGGCTGATCCGACCTCATCAACTTCGTCCAGTGAAGAGATAACGGTGCCAAGCGATCCCCGTCTAGGCGTTCTGGGCAAAGAATTACGCCTTTTCCCGTTGGACCTCCCAGGCGTGGTCATGCCATTTGGTTCGGTGTCCATACCGCCGTGCAGATCGCACATATGCATGGTGTAAATGTCGTTAAGCGGTGATAGTTCAAAAATATCAGAGTAACTCGCTCGTCTCCCTCTGTTTGGAGCAGGTGGAGCTGCTTCATCGTGTACCTGAACTTTCTCGCTGAAAACAACATTGCCCTTCGAGCCTCTCTTTCCCTTTCCAGCGTTTTCCTTGGCTCTGGCCTCCTCTACAGCCTCCTGCATGGCTGCCTGAGCTTCTGGAGAAAGATCCAGTGAGAATTTCCTAGCTGGTCTTTTCTGCAAATGTGATTTTATTTCCGCCAATTGCATAGGCTGTACTTTAGTTAAATGAACAGTTGATTCTCCGGCTTGAATGAAGTTAGACATGGTGACTTTGCAAAAAAGTTTATTTTGTACTCGATTCTAAGAATCTAAGTTTCAAAGTTACAGAAGCAACTTATCTAGAGGGTTTTAGAGTATGACTTTTCTGGGTTACCCAAGATGAAGATGAGGAAATCTCAAAGCCACTCAGAGTAAAATAATGAAGAGTCTAGTTACACTTGATTGAAAGCAGAGGCGTTCATTTCCTCAGTGGAACAGTCACAGTTTATTAGTTATCTCTATTTTATCAATCACAGTTGCATACTCTGGTCTGTCTTGCCTTTGTTATTTTCGAAGGCTTGTAACCCCATCAACTAGGACTGGTGTCACGACTGTGGTTTATCTGTTTAAAGGAAGAAGACATTAAGTGGTTATGTGACCATGGATTTTATCATGCTGGTTGAGCAAAGCGAGTTACAGACAACATGACAGTCATTATGAAGTATCTAGCAATGAGTAAGCTTTTATTGATTTAACTCTCTAGTGTCCAGACATACACTGCCTAATCTAAAACTTCTGAACTTTGCAAAACTGATTTCAGGCGGTCAGATAAATGCAAAAATGTAAATCGTTTCTCACAAAACTTGTTTTTAACAAGATATATAGAGAAAAGGACATGTATGAGAAACAGTATAGTGGATTGGGAACAATCGGCATGTTTCAAATTTGGAACAATAGCCACTAAAGAGTTAACATAGAAAAGATTAAGTACCTTCTAAACGCTCGTAAGACCAACCTTTTTTTTGAAACTTCATTAATTTTGTCCTGTGATTGAACAGAACCAGTTTTTATCTTCTTTTTTTTTTTCGGTTTTCTGTGTTAATAACATTTCGCCAAGCCAAAAGCGTACTTAACGCCATGATTCAGTGTCTCAAAATGTTGTTTCTGCCGGCCCACCGATCAGTAACAGTGCTGGCGTATCAGCTTCCACCTACCCGGTCCGCCAGCGTTGTAGGGTCCATTTACTATTTTGTTGTTACGGGTAATTAGAGCCAGTATTAAAATATGCGTGTTCAACCAAATTAAGATAAGAATCTGAAACTAGAGTTCAAGTATCAACCAAAATAAACATTATATTAGAATCAGAAATTATATTAGAATAGGGCGCGCCCGGCACGTCTGCAACCCACTGCGACTCACACTTTGAGAACTGCTTGTATTGCTATACAGCCACCTCTGATAGATCTGGTTTTACTCATGACTGGGTTTCTTAAACTGTCTGAACGGATAAGAGTAGTGTGTTCTTTGTGTTGCTGCTATTGTGTGCTGTCTTTCGGTGTCTGCGGTCCATAACCTTATTCAAACGAAATGTAAACACTGCTGACGAAGAAGTGTTGAGGGATTTTCTTTTCGAGTCACTTACTATGGCCAGAGTTTATCAAAATCATAAGAGATCTTACAAAAGCTCTCAGTCTGTCTCAAAATTTTGTCAACAGTTGTCATTTTCCTTTGAATGTTATTGATGTAAATGTTATCCTGGGTGTCACTGATGCCATTTGTCAAAGTCAAAAACTGCCAAAAAGCAAAGGTTGTATGTAGCAAATCCTTCTAAAAGAAATAATACCCAAACGATACAATGAAAAGCAAACTAAAGTGAAGACAGAAAATGTCGATATTTCGGCAACAGCCTTCTTCAAGGAAAAAGAAAAAAAAAACAGCAGCAGAAAAAAAAAAAAGGAAACTTGACCAGATAAAACAATAGAACAATAAAAAAAAAAAAGAGAATATGAAATACATGTATATGGAATCTACATAGAATGTTCAATGAATGCGTGTACTTAGTTGCGAGTGCTTGCTTGTATTGCAGCACAGAAGCTTTGCTGTGACCCGCATTGTTTTTCTGTGATTCTTTTAGTATGAGGCTATTTCTGCATGTCATGTGATCTTACGGGTCTATCTTTTCCCCCACAATTGTCTTACTGTGGCCATGGACTTCAATGTTGTGACTCTTGATATAGTTATCGTCTTTCTAATCTTGTTGTTGCTGTTTCATCGTGGTTCTTGTTGTCGTTGCCATCGATGTCACACAGAGTGACATTATTCGCTGGATACATATTAACCCTTGCCATCCCTAGTATAATATCACATTAGACTCATAAATACGCTAATCCTAATGTAAGATCATTATAAGGCTCACAAAGACGATGGTTCTGTCCAAAGATATCCCTTTTGTATTAAACACAATCGAATTCACATTGGTTTTAAACTTTAATAAAACACAGCGGGTAATAAAAGATATTCAGACATGTCCGTAACGGATGGTACAGAGCTCAAATAATAGGCCCACAGATGATTAATGATTTGGTTTTGATTCGATCCTACAAGCGTGAATACCTAAGTCCTCCATTCATCCAGAGGAATTATCGTTGGATGAAAATAATCGCCCCTTTAAATATCGTAATCATTCGCTTGACGGATCAAGTTAATTACATGAGACCGGTGTCTCTTTTCCCTTAGACACCCTGAAAATTAATCACTTCATGTCTTAGCCTTAGATGGGTGTCTCCTGCGTCTAGCTCTCTACTAGCAATTTACTGAATGATCAAGGAGACTGAACAGCGTGTACTTGACAGGATTTTTTTTTTTAACTAACAATGGGCATAAATAATTCGGTTCTGTGCAAAACTATAATCCTTAGTTAGGAAAATATTAATCTGCCCCTTCACGTTTTCGCCCGCCCCCCCCCCCCCACCGCCCCCATCCAAAATCGCCCCCTTGAGAACCACTGGTCTAGCACATCTCTGAGAGCGCTTCTTGTCACCGCTCTTAGAAAAACTGAAGATTAGAAGACTGCATTTCAGATTATGTGTTTGAAAAACATTCACAGAACAACTGTACTGTCGCTCTATGACATTTTTCAAAAAATAGTTTCACCTTTCTCCATAGTTTTCCTTCTTTAGCCTACTGAAAATCCACCTAACTGAGAACTTGTTTAGTTTATTTTAACTTGCATGGTGTTTACATCAATTATTAGTAGGTAAGAAAGGACATTTTTTCTTATCCATCTAAGCGATTTATGGTATTGCATTGTAGAAATACTCAGATTTTTGTTGTTGTTGCTGTTATTATTGTTGTTGTTGTTGTTGTTGCTTTGTTGTTGTTGTTGTTGTTGTTGTTGTTGTTATTGTTGTTGTTGTTGTTGTTTGATTAAAACTTCACACATTGACACAAATCTTGCATTCACAAGCACAAGTGAACAAGAAAATCACATCTAGTCAACTTACCTTAATTGTATGATCTGTTTATACTCAAATTTGCAAATAATCCAGAATAATAATACCGCAGTTGTCAAGAATATAGTATTTTATAATGTTACATACATGCATAAGTATATGAAACAGGCACCAAACAATTGTTTTCTAGCCTTATCGCAAATCGATTATTCGCCAGAAGTCGGTCAAATCTAAACTTTTATCCTAGGCAGGGTTAAATCTCACCAAGATATATATTAAGTCTCACCAAGATATATGTTAAGCTCCAAAGGTGAGACGTTGTTTTATTTGAAAGACGATCACACGATTCTCTTCGCAAATGACACCTTGGCTCCCCTGCAGGATTAGGTTACGTCAATGCTATAGGTCCTGCGTACTGAGCCCTTCGAGGCCGAAAAAAAGGGTGGTCCTTATGAATGTGAAGCGAGCCGGAAGAGCGGGATAAGCTGATAAACTGTTATCAATGTGGACCAAAGTGTACTAAACCCTTCATCGATTGATTTTTTGAAACACAGTGAATGACTTGTGCATGTTTTATTTTTATTCTCTCTCTCTCTCTCTCTCTCTCTCTCTCTCTCTCTCTCTCTCTCTCTCTCTCTCTCTCTCTCTCTCTCTCTCTCTCTCTTTCACTCTGTGTGTCGTGTGTGTGTGTGTTTCTCTCTCCCCCTCCCCTTTCCCCTTCTCTTTCTTCTCTGTTTCTCTCCTCTCTCTCTCTTTTTATGTCTGTCTTTTTCTCTTTCTTTCTCTCTTCCCTCCCTCCTTCTCGTCTCTCACACACTCTGTCTTCCTATCTATCTATCTATCTATCTATCTATCTATCTATCTATCTATCTATCTATCTATCTATCTATCTATCTATCTATCTATCTATCTATCTATCTATCTATCTATCTATCTATCTATCTATCTATCTATCTATCTATCTATCTATCTGTCTGTCTATCTATCTGTCTGTCTATCTATCTGTCTATCTATCTATCTATCTATCTATCTATCTATCTATCTATCTATCTATCTATCTATCTATCTATCTATCTATCTATCTATCTATCTATCTGTCTATCTATCTATCTATCTATCTATCTGTCTGTCCATCTATCTATCTGTCTATCTATCTATCTATCTACTTTAAGAGAGTGGAAGGCCATCATCTACCAAGCAAATATGGGGAAGGAGCCTGTCGGTAACTATAAACTTTATCAAAGAAACATAACTATAAAAATGCAGTTAAAAAATATGGGATTAAAATAATCTGGTGCTTTATCATTGCACCTCAGCAAGTAAAATATTTATTATCACAACAGTAATCCTTTCATGTCAATTTATAACACAAAAATAAGTTTGGAAAAAAAATACTTTATAATAACAACAGCTACTACTAAGATCCATCGGTTTAGAGATTAAATTATCACGACTGTTTATAAAGAAATCTCCTAGATACAATGGATTTCCTGTCACCAACACGGCGTATTCAGATTTAACTTCTTAAGTCAATGTTTGTGTAATGTAAAGTCGAGATAAAACATGTCTCTGAACAACTGTAAAATGAAGCAGCGATTTATAACCTTCTCAGGACATGTTCTGTTTACACACTTATAAACCCAAGATTTGATGGGTTTTCATTGTGGCATTTTAATACCTATCACAAAAGGAAATTTTAATCCCATGTCTGTGGGCGTCAATATTTACTGTCCTATCGCTGACTTTTCCAGAGAAATCTAACCCAAGAACCCAGTTCTTTAATGCGTATCTTTCACATTTTTTTCTTTCATTATTAATTTATTTATTTATATATTAAAATCCCAGTCAATTTTTGGATACAGTTCATATGTTTAGAGCTGTTGTTAAGAGGACATAGTGTTTTACATAGAAAGCTATAGCTGAACAGTCGGTATTTGGCTTTGCAATCAGACTATGTCCCCTTAGCAGTATCCCACGTTTGATTCCATTTAGCGCTCCAAATGTTCTTATATCCCATCCTGTTGGCTTCAACAGTAAGTCAGGCAGTCACCATGTCCACTCTACAGATATCAAACTTTGAGCCCTAACAACTTGCAAATAGTTGCTATTCACATAATTTATGAGTTGTTGTATTTTTTAATCTCCTTCTTCGTTGTTTTTTTGTTGTTGTTTTTTCCACACCAGAAAAACTGAAGTTCTTGTTGAACTTAATGGTGTCTTCCCGTCCATGTTTTAACCATGTCTTCACGAACATTTACTTTGTTCTTGCACAAAACTTCAAATGCTATTAAACTGGGCAATAAACGGGGAAAATTCTGCGTGAACAATCATATTATAAAGGAAGTAAGGCCTCCAATGTAATCATGAACGGCGTTTTTAACTGCTGAGCCTTAAATTCTACAAAATATCAGACTACCCATAGAAAGACGTAAAGGTGTACCTGGACATATTTTAATAGGTCTTGCAGATCGCTATGTTTTATTATTTTAGTTGATTTTGAGCCACAACTTAGTTGAAGAGAAGAAAGTGTTCCGGCATTTTGAGCCGTAAAAAAAAAAAGAAGCATTTTCTTTGAATAGAATTAAAAAGTATGACAGGAAATTTCGTTCTGCACGTCAATTTCCACATTGGTGATAGAAACTCAACTTTAAACATCACATCTGCTAATTCCCCGAGTCAGTGGGTCAACTAGTAATTATAATAATTCCTAGCTGTGCAACCAACGTTATTGTCATTAATGTGGAATTTTTATAATTTTTTTTTCAAAATCCTTTCCTTGTCTTTCTTTGTTCCGTATCTGGAAGAATATACTATGGAAAATTTTTAATATTGCGCATTCCTTTAGCGGTGTATTATAACTGTGATATTGAGTACAGCTACCTCAGCGCTTTTATATTAGTTGTATCCAATAATTTCTGCTGCACAATCAATCAGTGTGACGATAGAACTCTGAAATAGAAATTGATCCCTGGCAGAGGAAAAAAAATGAAATCGATACTCAATTAAGATTATCATACCGGTGTCTGTCACTTTTTTTTTTTTTTGGTTAGATTTGTCTGCCGCAGTGGGTTCAGATACAAAAGGAACTTGTGAAACTTGAGACGTCTGAAACTAGAAAAGGGCATTAAATATTTAAATGTTCATTTGATTTTGGTGAGGTTGCTGACAATGGTTTTTGTTTTTCTTTCTTGCGTTTGTGACAACGCTGATAATGAGTGTATAATTATGTGTCGGGCACTGAAAAAAACGTTCGTTTCTCTGACACTTGTAATACTTGTAAATAGAAGCCTCCCCAGATTAAACTTAATGAAAACCGCCCCCCCCCACACACACACAATCGCCAAACAACCAACCTAAACTCCAAGCTTTTTTTTGGGGGGGGGGGGGGGGTCAAAATTCTTGCTGTTAAAATCATCCCCGATGTATTATCAGACTTAAGGCTGACAAAAATTGTACCTCAGATATGGATATTTTTTTTAAAAGAACAGAAACGAAAACAAACAAAAAAAACATCAGTTTGCCCCCAGCAAAATCTGCCGTCTCTCTGATATATGCTATCGATATCTGCCGAGTGCAAAACAGTTCTATGGCATTTTGTTCGATAATGCGTCACAGGAACGAATGCCAAAATAAGTATGTTGTTCAAAAGCCTTTCATGTAAGCCTTTCAGATTCAGGCAAATGGATCCGGAAACAACAAAGTTGTGCCGATTTGTATGTGACCGTGTCACGACTACTCCGGTGGTCCGAAGGCATGCCCGAGGGTGTCGTTGTCCGAAGGCGTGCCCGGGGATGTCGGGCGCCTGAATTCTATGATCTCGAATACCTGCACTGACCGAGTCGACTCGGCTGTGTCAGGATGTTTTATGGGCGTGAGAGGCCCAGAGGTCGTGGAATTCCCGAACTCAATTACAATTAGCTTGGGGCAGATTTTGGCGCTGCATGAAACGCATATTTTCGTTTAGTCAATCTATCGCAGCGTCATTCCCAAGCTAGGCACTCGGACCCACAGACTAATAAATTAACCACACTGGATGATCCCATTGTGTGACGTCACAAAACAGCGAAAGGTCATGAACCGTCCGCCATGTTAGGTTTAAGGTAGCGACCGACGCTTCAGCATAGCTACAATTTTGAATGACACCATTTTGACGCGCCTACTGAACGCGGAAATTTGGTTCCGCACCAAGAAATTAATACATGTACAACCAATCTTGACAAATTAAAAGAAATTTCTACTGCAGATAGAACTAGAATCGGAATTTCCTTGAGCGGCGGCCATGTTGGTTATACAGTCGTCGCTCGGGAAATTCCGTAAAAAAATCACACAGCCCGAAGCTCGTGTTTCCAGTCTGGTTAATTTATTAGTCTGTGCAAGTTGTACAGTTCTGACTCTTGAGAACTGGTGAGCTGGTCTTAGTAACTTTGTTCTCTTTGATACTTAAAGCATTTCGTTTACTCTGCAGTGAATATTACAAATGAATATTGCATATTATTATACGATTACTATGTTGGATGGTGTGGGTGGATGATCACTGCTTAAGCACGTGTTCGTTACAGATATTACGGTCACTTAGGCTGACTGTAATAAGAGTTTGATGCTACACTGTATGTTATGTAATATTGATGCTGTGGAAGTTTTCTGTTATTTGAAGTTCAATTACTTCACTGTGTTTGGAAGCATGTTATGGTCCATGATGCTACTGATAGGGAAGCATATTGGACGGTTAGTACGTGTACACTTGAATATCTTTATGTTAACCCAATTATTGCAGGTTGTGTTCGTTACTGGGTGAAGACAGCCGATACTGTGGGGCGGTGAGACGTCATACAGCGGCACTGGGCCAGGCCAGCCCATCCACGGTTAGTGAATAGTATAGTAATGAACGAATGTGACACGAGTATTGGAGGTCATTGTGTCTTAGTAATATGATTACTGTTGCTATATTGTGTTATGTTATTACATGAATTACTATTGTATGTCACCGACGGCTGATGGAGAATATGGCGTCACGCTCAAGTGATTAAGAAGCCTATAGAGATTGGTACCATCGTGTATTTTGAGGCCTCTGTAGCTTGTGTTCATCTATGTCCCTAAATTGTATGAAGCTAGTTACTTGGGCGACAGGCGTGTGTGTGTGCGTTCGAGGGAGAGAGAGAGAGAGATACGTGAGGTGGATTATACACATGTAGCAGTATAACTATTAATCCACGCATGCTAATGATATACATGTATACATTATGTTATATGCTTACTGTAATGAATGTCCATTGCTTTGGATTTATTCACAGTAAGGGTGAGGCAGTGAGCCAGGGATGCCGGTTGGCGTGGCTGCACTGGGTTTTAGTTCTCTTTAGTTTTTAGTACTTTTAGTTCATGATTTTAATTCTTTTTAGTTTTAGTTCTTTTAGCCGTTTATAGTTTTAGTTTATAGTATTAGTCATTTACAGTTTATAGATATTATAGCTTTTCTTTTTGTTCCTTTTGGTAAACTCCAATCATTGCTGGGCTACATAACCCTTTTCTATTTTTTTATATATAATAAATGTGGTCCTTGTCGTGGACGAGATCCTGGTGTGGTGTTGCTGTATTGTGAGGATCGTAAGATAAATCCCAGACTGGGAGATGTAATAATGATTATAACAAGACAACAATCACGAACGAACAAGTTTAACACTTAACAGAACAACCCATCAGACTCACACATTTATTATACATAAACATATAGATAATAGCGCAAATACAGACATTATATTATTCAATTCAACTGCCGTACAACGGCCTTCTCCCTTACGCACACTTCCTCGGGTCCACAACCCGGTAGTTACTTTCTAAAGACACTTCGGTCTCAGCTTCTCCTCTCCATGTCTTAATAGCACATTAATATTTCAATGGCACCGCAGTCTCTCAATAGCCCCTTCCTATTGCCATAACACATTAGCATTCCAATAGCACATCAACATGGCAATAGCACATTAGCATTTCAATAGCACATCAACATGGCAATAGCACATTAGCATTTCAATAGCACATTCACAATCATATATACGTGCCTGTCGTTGGCCAGACTGCCACGACTCATGTGCCTCTACTGTCCTGCACCGACAGCTTCACTTCTGGCCTATGTGTGGCCTCCGGCCCTATGCTGGCCTATCCCCTGGGCTCACCGTAGGTGGCGCTCTTCGGCCCGACCTCGGCACCTAGAAGAATAACATTACATTGGTATAATACCATACCACTTCTATTCACTTCACCCCTCATTACAACTCATGAAGCGGACACACAATAGTTCACATTTCACTCACCAAACATCTTACGGTAACACACCTCCACCGTAGTACACAATACTCACTCTCGCTACAAATCCATGAACTCAACTTTCATCTATCGCTCATGGCGCACATTGCTATATACAGTATCAAGGACTTCCACATTCCTCACATATACTTATTTACATCATACAATAGTTCACCTATAATACATCAATCATAACTATTATCAATCATCGTTTCACCTACCAGTCATCACTGGAAAAGCACTACTCCCAAGTCTTCCGACTGCTCTCCTTATGTTCGCCCTCTGGGGCTCTCTCTTGCGTCCGCTTCCTTGGACGTCTTAGTGTGCAGTGATAGTAATATTTTCAAGTCCCTGGTCCTATTGGGGGGTAGGATCGAGTACCTAGTCTTCTCGGATAAGGACGAAAAAATTCGGAGGGCCCGTGTGCACGTTGCGCACGTTAAAGATACCTTGACAGTTGGAAATCGTAAAGAGCAGGCCGAAAGGCCGCTGCCCGGGCAAAATTGAAAATTGAAATTAATAGATTAAAATTTATCCATATCATCCCCCCCTCCCCCCCCCCCCGCCAGAATGTATTATTCATTATTAAATATATATTGTTATTAATAAATATTCAAATATTATTTGAGTTGTGTATTGTGTGAACTGATGTGAGTTGTGAACTGCTGTGAGTTGTGAACTGCGCCTAACAGGCTACGTTACAATTTGCTCTGAGATAGAGAGAGAGAGTGAGCGAGACAGGGAGAGAGAAAGAAGCAGTGCAGTGTGTTAAGCGCTTCGCAGGCAGCTCCATTCTGCTCTATGGTTGACATGTTGTTTCTGTAAAGCGCATAGAGCATTTTAAATGGATATGCGCTATATAAATGCTATACATTATTATTATTATTATTATAATACAGCGCTCTCGCCTCATTCAGACCCCCCAACTCACAACATGCACGCTTTAACGTTAACTAACAGAAGTCAATATAGGTGAGCAGCCTCACTATCCCGTGAGTCATTCCCCCACTTCCATGCCCCCGTAATCTCTGAATTCCGCTCACTCCACTCGTGACAGTGAGGTCGTGAGCAAGCACCACGGTGTTGGGTGTTGAATGGTTAGTTGGCTATTAAGTTCCATTATAATTGTCTTCTAAATCCCATCAAACCCATCACATGTATAAAGTGATGTGTTCTATGATTACAGGTAAGCTGGATTTATCTCGGCCACAAGGTTTCAACCCTTTTGGCTTCTTGACCCCCTTCAAAGTTCTGGTCACCCCACCCCCTTTCCTTGAAAGATATCCCTATTCCCCCTTCTTCTGTGTATGTGTATGTCTCTATCTATCTATCTATCTATCTATCTATCTATCTATCTATCTATCTATCTATCTATCTATCTATCTATCTATCTATCTATCTATCTATCTATCTATTTCTCCCTGTCTCTCACACATACATACACACACACACACACACACACAAATACACCAAGGGCGAGAGATGAGGAGGGGGAGAGAAAAAGAATTTGAAAGAAATAAAGAAAGAAAAAAAGAGAGAGAAGGATAGAGTGAGAGAGAGAGGTGGTGACTGACAGACACAGAGAAATCAGTATTATTTTGTTGTTGTTGTCCTGCAGCCCCCGAACCACTGCAAATTTCTTTGCATCCCCCCCCCCCCATTCCAGGTCATCCCCTGCGCGGGGGTCACGAACCTCAGATTGAAACCCCTGGTCCAAGTCAGAGTTTGAAACTCCTTATTACAAAATACACCTTAGCGCATTAACTTGCTGCAGGAAATAAATGCAGTAAAAATATCTCTTCTTCTGTGAAGGGGTGATACGACCTTTGACTTGAAAATATATTATCAAATTGCGTCTAGGACAGAACAAAAAAGTTGTAAATTTAATATTTTGCCCCCTACAACCTTGTTCCCAAACAAGATAGTTTTGCCCTGTCATACTCTCAAGAATGCCTTGCGGGAGAGCCAAATCTCTATCTCAAAGTTTTGACTAATCCCCTCCAGATTTTGTTTTTGTCATTGGTATCTTTGAAACCCTGACAAGCGCTTTTTTTTTTTCAAAGCGTTTCCAACATTGCCGAACAGCAGTACTATTCAAGATAATACTTTGAAATGTTAACCTAAGTCGTGCTTTGGATCATTGCAGGGTGCGCCGTCCTCCGGGCTGTGACATGCTTTAAAATCATCTTTAGTGCCATAGCTATCTCGCCGCAATCTCAAAACGAATTTCCAACGAGGTTCCCTTGTCTAGTGCATCTATTGTTACTGCGCGCCTCCTTCCCCTTACATACACACGCATGCACTTTGTCTTCCCCTTTATCCTAGCTTTCCCGTACTGTTGATTGTTTACGGGTCTGATTGCAGTATCTTATTCATATTGTGTATATGAAAACTGCTTAACTTAGCGATCATTTCACACCATTCAGAGAAATGATGCATTACACTTCTATCGATTTGTGTTATCTTCTCTCTATTATTGCCTTAGCTGTTATCACGTCATACGTCAGACTCAGATATTTTTCTGTAGGTCTTTGATCTCCACCTCCCAGCTGGTTGCCGGGAGGGGTCTTTTCAGAGACCAACTCCGTGCTTTTAAAGGGCTTAAAGCGATTTATCCCACGCTGATATTGAGTAAAGTGTTATGATGTTTTTTGTGGGGTTGGTTTTTTTTTTCTGATTTGGTGCTGAATGAATTCCCTGGATTTTATCTGTTAACCTCAGTTCTTGGCGTTGGAAACTTCCTGGTTGCTATCTTGGCGTGACGGTGGGGAACAGTTATTTTGGCCATTGACGAAATCCAAAAAATCTGGAGTGGGTACACTGCTAAGTTGCATGGCTCAGGGTACTTCAGTGCCTTGATAAAGTATCCTGGCGGATTATTTATTATTAGGCTGGCTGAGGTGCCCGGCATAAATTTGTTTAAATTAAATACACATGTATTAGTTTCAGTTCTGGGTGATTATAATGGATTTCCATCACCTTGCCCGTTCCTTTAGGTTTATTCTGTTGTTGTTGCAGTTAATTTGTTTGTTTTTAGATGTCTTTTCCCATCCCCTTTGCGTGTTAATGGGCTACGCACCCCGTCAGCAGTCATCAAATGGCAATAATCTGCGCGGCACAGGGCGGTATTTAGTAGCGAACACATAGCAGGAAGTGATAACATCATGTTTTCGTAGAAAAGAAAGAATCGGGGGTAGTTAATTAGGGACACAAACCAAATTCAAAAGAATTCTTCCCCGCCATATGAAATCTTCAAACCTAAAAAAGAGCCTTCTGCAGGTCGAACAGAAGGCACTTGTAAAGTTTGACCCAAATCCGGGCGGTGACAGCGGGCTTGTTAAAAATAGCGCGAATTTTTGTTTTTTTACTATATAAATATAAGATAGATTCTTTGTTATTTCTTACCTTCTGTGAATATAACCGGCTGTTCATTTAATAACACAACGTTTGTTTGTTGTTGTGTTGTTGTTGTTTTTTCACACTACTGTGGTGAATACAATAAAACCAGGAAGTGAAAATATGAAAGATCATATGCACATGTTTTGTTGTTCTTGTTTTTTTGGAGGGGGGAGGCAAGCTACGGAAATAATAAACCTCTTCTTTTTTTTTTCCGAATTCGTTGGTCTGCTGGGGATTTCAAAATACTGTATGGGTCTTACACCCTGACTGAGTCACTTCATGTCAACTGTGACAACCGTGTGTCACATGTCATATATCATTTTGGCAGATTTATGTAGGTTATCGCAAAAACAGATAATACAAAGTAGTTGTTACTCTTGTGAGAAATGAAGGCAAACAGAGAAAGATACAGAAGATCGTTTTAGCCCTCCGCAATTCGCCACAACAAGACACTTCAGCTAGAGGTGTGCCATATTTCACTAAAGTTCCTTACCATGTCACTTCATGTATGTCTGTTATTAAGTTTATTGAACTGCGATGTATGTTTACGTAATGATGCATAAAATGTGTGTATCGTGTATTGTCACAAATCCCAGACTGGGAGATGTAATAAGTATGACAGGACAACAATCACGAACAACCAAGTTAACACTTAACGGAACAATCCATCAGACTCACACATTTATTAAACATAATTATACCTATAATAGCGCAATTACATACATTATATTATTGAAATGACTGCCGTACAACGGCCTTATTCTCACACACACTCTCCCTCGGATCCACAATCCGGGAGTTACTCCTAAAGGCACTTCGGCCTCAGCCTCTCCCCTCAGGGTCTTAATAGTACATTAATGATTCACTGGCACCGCAGTCTCTCAATATCACCTTCCTATTGTCATACACCTTAGCACTCCCCTAGCACCTCCGCAGGGCAATAACACTTTATTATTTCCATAGCCATCAACATGGCAACAACATAATATCAGTTCACGAGCCTATCAACATGGCAACAACATAGTATCAGTTCACTAGCCTATCAACATGGCAACAATATAGTATCTCATTCACTCTCATATCTACGTCCCTGTCCGTGGCCTGACTGCCACGACTTTATGTGCCTCCACTGTCCTACACTGACAGCCTCACTTCTGGCCTATGTGTGGCCTCCGGCCCTATGCTGGCCTATCCCCTGTGCTCATCGAGGTGGCTCTGCGGCCCGTCCCCGACACCAGTCATAACTGGACAGACTGTCACTAGTCTTCTCGACTGCTTCCCCTTTATGTCCGCCCGATGGGCTTTTATTCACAGGTCCGATCCCTAGGACCTTCTAACTTGCAGTGATAGTAATACCGCGCTTTCGCCTCCTTCAGACCCCGCCCCCACTACTACTCACAACAGCACGCTTAACTTGCTGTCTACTGTGAGCCTTTCTTACTCTACACCCGCTCTGTAGCAATCCCCTTAATTGCACTCACTCCACTCGTGACATCATCCCCCACCCCAAAAAAATTAATGCAATTAATTTCAAATCGCATCAAGATGACTGTCAACGAGTGAGCGTGAGCACTACCTACACTAAAAAAACTGACCTAGCAGTTCCCCTAGTATAAAATACCGAAATCAGGGGAAAATATGGGGATCAATATGGCCTGCAATATGCATATATGTGTCACATCATGAATAGCTAACTAATCACAATACTTAATACAGAATCAAAAACCATTCAACCTATCAACCATTCTTCATATCATATATTTTATAATGTCAATATTTTAAAGTCGACTTATTCACACAGATCCTGTCAATGTTCCTGTCCTCCGATGTATAAGCTCCTGAAATCTTCCCCTAGGCTCGACTAAGGTAGTCGGCGATATGATTGCTGGTTCCTGGAATTGGTTGAATAACGAAGGTATACGGCTGTAAAGCCAATGCCCATCTAGACAAGCGTGGGCTGGACGAACGATTCTTCGACAAAAATGTCAGTGGTTTGTGGTCTGTCTGGATACAAAATTCTCGTCCCATGAGATAACGTCCTAGTTTCTGGACGGACCAGACAATGGCAAGACACTCACGCTCTATCACAGAATACTTTCTTTCTCTCTGCAATAACTTCCTACTGACATAACATACAGGATGGAGACATTCGTTCTTCTCCTGTAGAAGACAAGCGCCGACACCAGAGTCCGACGCATCCGTTCTGAGGATAAAATTAGATCGAAAATCGGGTAATATCAGAATGGGTGACGATGATAATGCTGTCACCAAATTATCAAATGATGTCTGACATTCAGACGTCCACTGGACCTTATCGGGTTGTCCCTTCTTAGTAAGGTCAGTAAGAGAAGATGACAAGGAGGAAAAATTTGGAATGAACTTTCTGTAATAATTTAAAATTCCCACTAAGCTTCTGACTTGTTTCTTTGTTTTAGGGATTTGCAACCCTACTAACTTGTCAATTTTTGTTTCTTCAGGTCTCTGAACACCTCTACCCACAATATGTCCTAAGAATATTATCTCTGGACATGCCAAATCCATCTTTGCGGGTTTAGCAGTTAACCCAAAATGATGTAATCGTTGAAAAGTTACTGTTAGTGTCTGAATATGATCAGACCATGTCGACGTATGGCATGCTATATCGTCAAAGAATGACACGACATTAGGTATGTCCTTCAACACTAGTACGAGAATACAGATACTCTGGTCTCTCCTGAAACCTCTGCAGCATATCAACGTGGAAAACCTTTACTGATCCATCAATGTGGATAGCGTAATCTACCTTTGAAACAACTCGCTCAATAACATAAGGACCTTTCCATGTCATCAATAACTTATTATGGTCCGTAGGTAACAACAACAGAACCTTGTCTCCTGGCTTAAAAATTCTCAGTTTGGACCCTCTATCTTTATAGTCTTTTGCTCTTTTCGAAGCGATACCAGACGCTTCTTCTGCTATAGTGCGCGCTGAAGATAGTCTTTCTCTTAAATCAACAAGGTCTATCGAAACCTTTTTAAACGGTTCCGAAACCGTGGGGATCTTTTGAAGAGGAGCCTGGGGTGAACGACCCTTATGCATCGTCTTTTGGCACGCATTGCACGTCTTACAATACAGCCGTACATCTCTGTATACTGACGGCCAATAAAAATCTTTCAGAACTCTCTGCTTGGTTCTAGTACTTCCCATATGACCCGCTAATGGGACATCATGGGCCAGACGCAATACTGTAGTAATCAACGATCGTGGCACGACGACCTGCTTTTGAACGGAAGCCACTGTGACGTACATACGGAACAGAATGCCCCCCTGGACAAAAAAAGAAGATGACCCGTTCTTATATTTCCTCGTTTTCTCGGTTCGCGCTTCCCCAAAACATGGGTTTAATGATGGGTCCTCCCTTTGTAATCTCGCCAAGCGCTCTGGCGTGATATCTAGGTTGACCGCTGGCGTAGCCAAAGGTCTAATCTTATCTTTATCAGCTACCCGTCGCCGTGTTTCGACCGCGGCGCAAAAGTCAATACCTTTTGATTGCGACCATGCTTGCACGTTCTCATCGGAAGGGGAAACTACCCGTGATACATTCCCAATGATGAGCTGGGCGCCCGGAAAACAACCAACGACTGCCTCGACTTCCCCGCTAAGGAAAGGTGTATCTATCATTATTTTTGCCATGGGTAATTTCTCAATGGCCCCCGAAAATTGGATGCACGGGACAGTCTCACCTGTAAGCTGTGAATCCCGAATGCAGTCCCTATGCACTCCCACAACGGTAGATCCTGTATCTCGTAAAACCGAGACCGGTTCGTCCCCAACAAACCCCGGATAAACCCTAAGACCACCTCCTGTATGACATGAATTTATGACGGGGATCTTTCTTCCACAAGGTAAAACACCGGAAGATAATAACTTCTCACAACTGGGACACTTAGAATACTGTCCGCCTCCGTTGTCCGATGTAACACACGCAGCCGCATGATGAAATTTATTTGGGGAACATGGACTGGAGCTACTGTCCACGTTCGCCGCTATCCTACCTGCAGGGCAGTTCACGCTGATGTGATCCGCTCTACCGCAGTTCCAACACTTCGCGGCCCTACACTCGCGTGAAAAGTGGCCCACGCGTCCGCAAGTCCAACACTCCGCTCCCTGTGCTGCACTAGGCCTGGGTCCCCGTGACCCATCGCGACCGGAACTAGAGTCCCTATGCCGTCGGTCATCGGCAAAGGTCACAAATCGCCCCCGGCCATTACCGCGACCTAGCCCTCCTGCTCGGTCAAACTTACCGGGTCCATATGCAGGGGATTGGTGATAGCCCCTACGCTGCCCCTGGGCTTGCCCACTATAGGCACCACGCTGACGCGACCTGTCCTTAAGTCCTGCCGGCGACCCTTCGACAACGGCGACGTACCCAGCATCTTGGACGTACGCCCTGGCGACTGGTTTGGACGGGTGCGCCGTACGGTATGCCTCCGCCAACTTAGACGCCTCCTGCACCGTCGCGGGTTCGTTCTCTTTCAGGAAAGCCACCAGATCTTTGTGGCACGACGCGTACAGCTGGTCACGGATCATTAGGTCTTTCAGTTTAGCGAAATCCGTGCCCACATGCGCCAAGTCTACCCAGTTCGCGAAATACTCCGTTAGTCTCGCGACGAAGGCAGCAAAGTCCTCCCTGGTATCTGCACGTGCCCGCCTAAACTGCTCCCGGAAATATTCCTCGGTACGCGCAAATCGGCGAAGCAGCAAAGCCTTCAGCTTATCGTAGTCTTGCACGTCTTCGCGCTGTAGCTCTTTAAAGTAGGTTAACGCTCGCCCCTGCAATAGCGATGCCAGGTACGTGGCCCATAATTCCTTATTTTCCCCCCATTGCAATTGTGCGTTCAGTTCGAACCTGTAAAGGAAGGCGTCTATGTCGTCCTTCCGGTCGTCGAACGTAGGGAGCTTAATCCTAACGCCACCTTTATTGTGTACCTGCCGCTCAACTGTTTCTGTTGGCGCACTCTTTTTGATTTCCAACTCGGCGATTCTTATTCGCGCCTCTCTCTCCTGTTGCTTATCCCTAGCCTCTATCTCCCGCTCTTGGGCTTCTATCTCCCTTAACTTTAACTCCCTCTCCTGCTCCCGTTCCTTAGCCTCTCTTTCCTGTTGCTTAAACTCCCTTTCCTGTTCCTTATCCTTAGCCTCTCTCTCCTGCTCCTGAGCCTTAGCCTCTTTTTCTCGCTCTCTATCCTTAGCACGCTCATCGCGCAAATCCGCCTGCTGTTCTTTGATCCAGCCGCGTAGCTCCTCTCCCTCCAGGCCAAGTTCCTTACCCAACTTCATTAGCTGTTGGAGTTCCGCCATTTCACAGATTTATGGTTATGGTATGTATACTATGAAAACGGCTACCCTGTCGGTATGATCACTAGCAACACGACCAGAGACCTGAGATCACACCAGGTATAACAATACCCAATTGTCTCAAATACAATTCAGAAACACCCCTAACTAAACATTCTACAGCCTACTCTCTCTAACTAATTGTATGTTTATAAAATGTCTAGCACTATTAAATAACAAAACGAAAGGAAAAGATAAGAATGAGAAAATTCAGTAGAAGGACCACAAGTACGTCAAGGACAACGAACCAGACTAGGACAAGCTTCTACAAAAAAAAACTGTAATGGAAAAAAATGCAACCTAACTACGCCGATTATACTACACGGTAGAAACAAGAACAGAGTCTGAAAAAAAGGAACGTATCTACAGATAGGGAGAAGAAGGACAAGAGAAACGTCTTCCTAAAACAACGAGGAAGATAGAACGCTACAATCTAAACAAAAATACAGGTCCCTATAGAACTGTTCACTGTGATGAACGAAGTTCCAAATTTAGCCCACCTCCCGAAGAGGACAAACTACGCTCACCACAGCAAACCCGCGCCACCGCCCGTATAACCTATAACGACAACAAAAACAGCAAAAACAGGGAAAAAGACAGATTAAAGGAACAGCCCAAAATCCAGGGCACAAAAATTTTGACTTTCACTTAACTTTTGAAATTTTGAGTAAAACTCCTCCCTTTAATCGGAGCTCTGCCTGCTTGTCTCCTCAGGCTGCACGCACACACTCTGGAAAGTTTAAATACACATTAATACCTATTCATAGCAATACATGTATCAATACATATTCATCAATATACATAAATCATATCATGAAATGTCCATTCATCCAACGAACAAGACAGCACAAATTCCTAGCACAACAGAAAAACAACTAGATATAACGAATACAGAATGTCAGAATGACCACAGGTAAACAGGACGAGCCCCCAGTGTCACAACGGACGAGCCCCCAGTGTCACAACGGACGAGCCCCCAGTGTCACAACGGACGAGCCCCCAGTGTCACAACGGACGAGCCCCCAGTGTCACAACGGACGAGCCCCCAGTGTCACAAATCCCAGACTGGGAGATGTAATAAGTATGACAGGACAACAATCACGAACAACCAAGTTAACACTTAACGGAACAATCCATCAGACTCACACATTTATTAAACATAATTATACCTATAATAGCGCAATTACATACATTATATTATTGAAATGACTGCCGTACAACGGCCTTATTCTCACACACACTCTCCCTCGGATCCACAATCCGGGAGTTACTCCTAAAGGCACTTCGGCCTCAGCCTCTCCCCTCAGGGTCTTAATAGTACATTAATGATTCACTGGCACCGCAGTCTCTCAATATCACCTTCCTATTGTCATACACCTTAGCACTCCCCTAGCACCTCCGCAGGGCAATAACACTTTATTATTTCCATAGCCATCAACATGGCAACAACATAATATCAGTTC
The DNA here is from genome assembly GCA_963931925.1 of Onchidella celtica. NCBI lineage: Eukaryota > Metazoa > Mollusca > Gastropoda > Systellommatophora > Onchidiidae > Onchidella > Onchidella celtica. The sequence continues at coordinate 34,225,635 of OZ007573.1, read as the reverse complement.
ACGAGCCTATCAACATGGCAACAACATAGTATCAGTTCACTAGCCTATCAACATGGCAACAATATAGTATCTCATTCACTCTCATATCTACGTCCCTGTCCGTGGCCTGACTGCCACGACTTTATGTGCCTCCACTGTCCTACACTGACAGCCTCACTTCTGGCCTATGTGTGGCCTCCGGCCCTATGCTGGCCTATCCCCTGTGCTCATCGAGGTGGCTCTGCGGCCCGTCCCCGACACCAGTCATAACTGGACAGACTGTCACTAGTCTTCTCGACTGCTTCCCCTTTATGTCCGCCCGATGGGCTTTTTATTCACAGGTCCGATCCCTAGGACCTTCTAACTTGCAGTGATAGTAATACCGCGCTTTCGCCTCCTTCAGACCCCGCCCCCACTACTACTCACAACAGCACGCTTAACTTGCTGTCTACTGTGAGCCTTTCTTACTCTACACCCGCTCTGTAGCAATCCCCTTAATTGCACTCACTCCACTCGTGACATGTATATGCTCCTAAACACCCTGTCAAAGTGAATTTCCCTCATGGAAAAAGAAAGTAATTCTTATCTTATCGTAATGTTGCCGTTTTGTTGCTGTGATGCTGTGTCTGCCTGTAGGTTGCTGGTAGCTCTGCTGTGGTTGTTGTTGTGACTTTTTAGCTTTTTTTACCACGTATTCTCATATTAAACCAACGGAGCAGTGTATTAATACAGTATGTGCAATAAGAATTATAACGGTCCATAACTTTAACTTTCTGAATATGAAGACCTTCCTTTATCGATCTAGTTCATGCGTATTTAGTTTGCAGTCTCCAGCCTTACGAAACTAGATCCATTTAGAAATGAAACCCTCACTTTTGTTCACATGAACAGTTTTGTAGGCTACATCTCGTAGAAATGTTTGTAGCGCCGTGGGAAATGTAACTGTGGTATGATCAGTCTCTGGAAAAAAAATTAGTATCATTTTGTTCATGTTGTTGTTATTGTTGTTCATGTTGTTGTCGCTGCTGTTACTTCTACCACGACCCCTACTACTACTCCCATGACTCCTTTTCCTGTTACGGCTGTTCGCTTTAAATGCTATCATTTGAATTCTTATAACTTTGTATTTGTATTATAAAATGTGAATAATTTGCATGAAATAGCATAGGCCTATTTCCGCGGAGCGACAAAATATTTTTGGTTTGGTCACGCTGATTTTAAATTCACCAGACCAAGGAAATGGAAGGGTATAAGAGGAGTTCTTACAAATAATTGTGTAAATGCTAATTATTCTTCCATTTAATTATGACGTCCCCCTGAAGCAGAATTCTATAGGTCATAAAATGTCAGTTTAAAGGCCCAATAATAAAAGACTTATCCAGGTGGAAGATCTCGAATACAGCCGGATCGGGTCTTTGTGAAAATTCCGAATGGCCTGATTCCGTAGCCAACCTTTGTATACTTCTGTACAGCGACGTATATATTCTGTTGTGCGTAATACGTCACGGCAAATGTCTTCAATGCGCATTCCTTTCCATATCCCATGCCCCCATGCCTTTCATACGACAGATTCTACATAGAATATTGACGGCGGAAGAGTTGTTGTTTGTTTTTTTTTGTATTCAAACAGAAAATGGTGTAGATCTACATGTAGATCTCTGGGTTATTGAAAGCTTTTGATAACGCTTTTTTTTTTTTATATCTTGAAATGAAAAGACGCGTTGCCTCCGCCAATAAGGTGAATATGTTGGTTTTAGCATTCAGTTTGAACAGTGTATGAGTCAAAAGAACGTTTTTGGGGTAATTATTTACTTATTGTAATCAGAACTAGTTTATGACAAACATTATGTCGAGTATATGTTGATTTTTTTTTTCTTTCATTTGGAACAGTGTTTGAGTGATTTGAAGCTTTTTTGGTAAGAGTATAAGGAAGTCAGTGGCCGAACTACGACTTCTTTGACACGAGTTTCTCTTCCTCTGAAGATATCCTGAAGTATCGCTCTCCCAAAAAAGCTTTCTTTTTTTTTTTTCACACATTGTACTAACTACAAAAAACAACAACAACTAACAAAACTACATGTCCGTCCATTTGCCGATGAATTTCTACTGTTAAAGTCTGATATCGTCCAGTACCTTATTTAGGTTTAGTGCTTCTGAAGGAAGGAGAGAATGGGGGGAGAAGAAAGGGGGAGAGAGAGAATGAGAGAGACCACGAGACGAGGATAAAGAAAGAAGCCTTGGTAGCAGCGTTGCCGTTGAAGATTTTCAAAAAATCCCAAGAATTTCCTGTTAAAGAAATCCCAAGACGAGGTTAAAAAAAATACCAAGATTTTTTGTCCAACCCAAAATATACATCTAAAATTTACAGAATCGTTATATATTGACCTTAAATTAAGCAATGCAGTGATTAGGTCGTAGTCCGTGCAAAAGATCCTCTCACATCGGCAATTTCAAACTGTCCTTTGGCCATTTGGCTTTATTGTTATTTTTTAAGTCGCTAATCGAAGGGTAATTTTGTGATCTTTTATTTTTATTTTTTCTTACTTTTTGACAAAGAAATAATAGTAAACTATAGAGTGTACAATAGCCTGACAAATCCCTGGATCTGTGTAAGAAAAAATACCAAGATCCCAAAATGTAATCCCTAACATCCCAAGATCTTGAGAAAAATCCCAGGGACAGGCAAAGCTGCTTGGTAGATATACACTATACAGACATTTAAAGACACGCAGAGAAACTTGTTGACGGATATAGATATGGAAAGTGACTGAAATCTAAACAACATTAGCTGCCCCCTCTTTTCCATGAATCCGCTGCACCAAGAAGATTTGCGTACCCACAAGGAAGAAATAGCGTGTATTCATGCGACTTGTTATTTCAAATGAATGTTAATCCTGCAGTGCAGTTCTTTACTTATTCAATTTGAAAATTAGATCTCTATTATAAACTTGCGCGCATTCGTACTGAATATATTGCCGTCGCGCGTCGTTGGTTTACCTTGCACAGCACAATGGAGCCGTTATCCAGCTGAGGCGACGTAAAACTTGTAATAATAATATATAAAAATTATTCAAATCAAAACCTGGGATCCCGTCGTCCCGAACTTCTTCTTCCTGTTTAGTCTATCTTTTTACACAATCTATTGGGGTTTTTTTGTGTGTTGTATTTGTGTGTTTATAAGTCTGCTTATTTGTTTGTTGTTGTTGTTGTTGTTTTAATCAAAACAAATTTACGGAGGAATAGATAATTGTGAGTGAAGAGAAAACAAAACGAAGAAAAAAAAAGAAATCATGAAGATAAACGGCGGAATTAGGAAGGAAGAAAAACAAAAGAAATTTAATTTAATGAATAAATGATGAAGAGGAAAACGATGATAATGATCGCATGTATTGGCAAAAACTTTCACACAATATCAAAACAGTTACATTCTATTATTTATGACACTGATCATCTTTACATTTAAAGCTTAATGAATACAAGTTGGATTAAATTAATTAAATGGATGGGATTCTAGTAATCTGAATTATTTTGAATTAATTAGAAGCAGAAATAAGTGATCATTTTTTTAAGACACACAAAGACACACTTACAGAAACGTCGAGAGAGGGAGAGCAAGAGAGCGAGAGAGAAAGAGAGAGTAACAATATACACCTACCCTCTCAGCTTAAAAACAATTCCTTCAGAAATTCAGTGTACACTCAATTGCTAGTTGTTTTTTTCCCCTCATCTGTAACTATCACAGACACACGACTAAACTGAATCTGACAATCGATCCGTGATCGAAGATTACATTTGATACCACATGAGCGCTGATCAGTAGGCTATATTATAGCTTTGATTCGCAGCTCTTGTGACGGAAGCGCAGAGCCCTCGCCAGTCACAGCCCTTGTTTAACCCTTTAGCACCCAATGTTCTATAACATGGAATATATGGCCAGTGTTCCGCCCGGTATTCCATAACGTGGTATACAAGTCATGAAATCTTATAATTCTGACTTTGATTTTGAGTTTGACGGAGCATTTGTACGATAACGGCCATTTTTACGCCTTTCAAGTCCGTTTGTTTTTTTGCTTTTTCGTTATGTATTTTTTTTTCGGGCGGTGAAAGGGGGGGGGGGGTTGGAGCTGGGGCACTTAATTTAAGCTTGATACTTAGAGCTCCATTAATTGGAATTTCACAGATAGAATTTAAGCTTTCGAATAAAATTGTTTTACATGTCTTGATATTCAGCGCTCTATATTGGAAGCCCTTTCTAACTTATCAACAAGTTTGCTGAAGTTTACTGCCTGGACCCCAAAACAAATATACTTGTGCATAAAGAAGAGAGTTCTACTGTACAATGCACATTTTGTGCCTGTACAAGGCACATTAATCCAGTAGGCCTACTGTTAGAGTAAGGCATCTTGAAAGTGCTGGAATTTTTAGTGTCAGAGAGTGCATGAAGAATAATGTTTGCAGGATATCTCAGGTGTGGAGTTTTATGACTTAGGTACGATACAGAACAAAGTTCTTTTAATTGTCGTATCACTACAACATAATACATTTGTATTCATCCGACTATTTTAACTCAGTTTTGTAAGTTTCTGTAGGTTCTTTAAGAGACAGTTTATGTCTCGGCAGTTGAGGGTTAAGGCGCATTATTCCAAAATCGTTATCTTGTCAGCTAAGAACGGTGCTAGTTTCCTGAGTTTCCTTCTCAACTTCTTTTCTTTTTCTCACAGATAAAACCCAGGTGTTTGTTTAAACAGCGTATCTACATTATGTGTGCTTTAGACATAAATTTGTCAACCGAGACGCTAACTCGGTAGAAAATAATAGGGTAACGGGGTGTGAAGAGAGGAATAGAACAGGTTTACGGTATTCATGACATGCCACGCTTTGTTTATTATTCTATGTCATTAATATTTTGTACAACAGATTAATGCCTTTAAACTGTGTTTATGGCCATGGAATATATTTATGATCACTATAATAAAAATGCGTATTGTCAGTTCACTAGTGACCTAGTTTCCGTGGGTCTCATGAATGAAAGATATGGGGTTAAACGCCCAGTTTGTTACACGGTTTTGGGGGCAAGAACAAAGCCGGGTATCCCACAGGCGGTTCGCAATTTGAACACCGATTTCCCTAGATCTCAACCACAGAGATACGAAAAGAATTTTTCCTAAGTTAAAGGGGGCAGGACATCTACCCATTTTTGGTGATGACCTAGCGGCTGCAGTCATTGACCCATTTTCGAACTTGTGCCACATTTAGGTGAATTTATAGCTATAAGTGTTACCAAATATAACACAGTCAAACAATTTGTATTTTTTTTTTTTTCATAAATATAATATGTTGTTGTTTTTCACCAAAATATCACGCAAATGTGGTAAATGCTACGTGAATAGATAGAAAAGATACTGAAATCTGAAAAAAAGTTTAAAAAAAAATAAAAAATCTGATATTATATGTGTTAAACCAAAAGCATATCATACAGCTCCCTTTTGATTCATTTCTTTGTTTCCAGAGAACTCAAAAACTCTGATATCTTTCTCCGCAGTGACCTGTTTTGCTGGATATCTGGACTGTGACTTTTATCCACATTACAGTACCATGAAACTCAAAATAATCACGCAAATCATTTGATATTGAATTTTATCCACCGATCACGGAGAAGAAAGGCTTTTTACTTTGTTTCGGTTTTTATTATTTTTTTTTTTTAGATAGTTTTTTAAATCCGAGACTGCAGTGTGATTGTGAAAGAAAATATCCAGTTAAGACAAACTGATTTAAGAGGCCATGCAAAATTTGGTGGAAATCGATGCAACGAAGGCGTTCTTATGACGATTCTCCTTATGGCACGAAATTTATCCGGGGTAGGGCAGAGGGGCGGGGGGGGGGGCGGGGCGGCTACTTGTTTAACGTTCAGTACTGTACCAAGTCTCTCCAAACATGACACCATCCACCATTGATTATAGATGTCATTTTATGTGCATAAATATTTTTGGAGGGGGGGGGGGGGCTTTTTTTTTTTTTCCCATTCCCATTTTCTTCATTGTGTTCCTTCGTTAATAAATGTGAGGAAACTGCACGGGTTTTCTGGGGGGTCTGAGGGAGAGGGGAACTTCTGGGAGTTGTGACGTAGTGTGGGCGGGCCGCAGAGGCGATTGCCCGGGGCACAAAATTCTTAGGGGCGCAAAATTTAAAAGCTGTCGCTATTAACTTAAATTAATCAAAAACTGTCAGGGATCTATAGTGAGCTAAGACAGACTGAGTAAAATAGCACTACTGTCCAATGAGATTTCAAGGTAAAATGTCAATACTGCTATTGAAAAAAAAATTGCACAAATTAAAACCAAGCGATTTTAAATGAACCTGAATAGACTAGCATTAAATACAATTTACTTTAATTTACTTGTGGTTTAGGGGGTGGGGGTCAATACTACACTAGTGGAAGGGACTCAGAGAGTGCTAACGGATGAGAGGGCGCAGTACTCGCTTCCAACCCACACAACGCCACTGTCTGGGGGTAGTTTGCTTATTTTCAACACGGTGACATCATGTCAGAGACGAGATTTGTTTGTCTGCCCTCCCCCCCCCCTCCATCCCTATTATTAAGCCGATGATGAGCGGGTGCTTTAAGAAGCTCTGTGAGAGAATAGAGTATGTTTAAATTTGTGTTGGGTGAATTCTTTACTTTTTGCATTTGAGGCTGTGTCAAGAGGTAATTACATAATTCTAATAAGATAAGAATCACTTTATTATCCCATGACGAAAATTCATGTTAACAGTGTTTAAGCGCACATACAAAACGCTTACATCTCACTGATCGTCCATATCATAAACTCAATAACAGGCAAAACATGAAATAACATGGTATAGTACTTTAATCAATTTAATACTGCGGGCATCTGTCTAGAGTACCTTGATGAGATTGAGTCTGAGATAGTAAAAACATTCTTCTGTGTCTTTCTCAGTGTCCCATCCACAGCATTTTGCCCGCATTATGTCAATTATTGTATTACAGCATGGGGAGGCAATGCAAGAAAAAGTGATAAGAATAAACAACACACTCAACAAGAAAACATGCAACATGACCTACATGGCATTTTTTAAGTTTTAACCATCTATCCTCAAATGCTTGTGGGAAGAAATTCATATCCATCTTAAATGACAGTCACCATGCCCTGTTTCATCAAATTTGTAGAATATCGGGAGCAACAGAATAATACACATGAAAGCAAACACAGAAAGATACACGAAATATCATAAAAACCACAGAAAAACTGTGGGGTCGCAGCAGGGCTATAAGCAAAGTCAAAATTGGGCAAAAAGAAAAGGTTGTATGTTGCACAGCCCCGCGTGAGAAATAAAACCAAAACAATACAAAGCAAACTTAGTTTGGGTTTTATTTCTCACGCGGGGCTGTGCAACATACAACCTTTTCTTTTTGCCCAATTTTGACAGAAAGATACAGAAGATCATTTTTGACCTCAGCAATTCCCCTCAACAAGTCATTTTAACTAGATGTGTGCAACATTTCACTAAGTGTCTTTACCATGTCACTTCATGCATGCGAAAGAGAGTTTCCCTCGTGGGATAATAAAATTATTCTTATCTGAAACCTGTTATCTTCAGACTTGTGATTTTTTTCACGGGTTTTGTTCTCTCTGTTTATTTATTCATTTATTTAATTATTACAAATTTTTATTTATTTATATATTCTTTCATGCATTCAGTATACAGTGTCCTATATAAATATTGTGCAGGTGATAATAGCAAGTCACTGCTTTTTTTTTTCTTTTTTGAAACTTCCATTTGAGAAGGCCATGGGTTAAAAGTGGCCTGGCTTAATCTTCTTATAAATTGTTTTAATTTAAATATTGTGCGTAAAATATCTTTGAAGACTTTTATTGTAAATAAATGTGAGAATATTTTTGAGAGTTTGTACTGTAAAAATATGATTTGTAATAATAACCGTATACTATTCTTGTCTTGTAATGCCTAAAAACATCTGAGGTCCATCAATTCAGACTGCTGCAGCCAAGCAGATAATTTATTGTTAAAAATCTTATTTTCGAAATAATTTGTCTATTGATTGAAACTGTTTTCAAAAAAGTGATAGTAAATAAGTTAATGAAAACTATATATAGCCGAATTTTAACAATTTTCCATTATGAAGATGTTGGTTTGTTTTTTTAAATATTTTTTAAAATTAATTCTTTATCTCAAATAAAGATAACTGTTTTATTCCCTTTCTGATTGCTTCCACAAAAGTCCACAATTTGTACGATGAGCAGGAAGCGGAAGTCATGGCTGCGCCTGCGCAGAATGACATATTTATGCTAACTACCATAAACGGTGAAGATCATGAACATGAACTGAAACGGTACGAGCTTGAGTTTTAAGCGTTTTCGCTTTTCGTGAAGTGGATTTTACCTCTGACGGAGACTATCGTGGGCAGCAATATATGCCACGATGCCTGTGAGTACTGCATTCGGTCTAAGTGTTTTCGTCAGCAGTGGTAGACTCTAGTAGTCAAATGAATCCTTAGACCTTACTTAGTGTGAGTTAGCTAGATCTAGATCTAGACCTTTTTAGAGGCCAGTAGAGGTCTAGATGTAGATCTAGAGATCTAGAGTCTAGTCTACATTTGTAGATTCAGTGTATACAAACACATAGATCTAGAGTCTAGATCTAGTTCTAGATCTGGAAGGAATTCCGTACGAGATCCGCGCTGTTGCCGACAAAGCGCCAAAGACCAGAAACTAACACAACTACCCCAGCCCCTTTTCGCCTGAGTAGTCAATCTGACTACCGCCCATTGATACAAACTGACTAGGCCCTCACGCCCCCAACATTGGTTTTTTTCCAATGACAATTGGATAAACTAACAAAATTAATAAGTACCGAAAAAATATATAGGGTTTTTTATCAAAAAGTGCGGATCTCGTAAGGAATTCCTCCCCTAGATCTAAGCCTATTGATCAAGAGCCATTTTAAGCAATTGCAAATAATGTGATGACCATATATTATAAAACCATCCTAAACGGTCAATTTACATGACCACTGATGTTGTTTTCCTCATCCTTATTATCTCACGGGCATTGCTATGGAATGTAGGCTAGATCTAGATCTAGATTTAATAAAGAGTAGCCTAATCATTAAAACTTATTTTTCTAACTAAATGACACATTGTGATGATCAAGAATAAAATGGATGTTTTGCTTAGTTTCAAATTTCTGTTGTCAACTTGTAGTTGTAGGTGTAAAGTAGAACTCTTACTCTTACAGTACACTACAGTAGATCTAGATCTAGATCTAGAGAGTCAGTCACACTGATGATCACATGATGCCACCCCTCATGTTGAAAACTGAAATATTCCCATCCCTGTTTGATTTTGTTAGCCTATAATCTTTACACATATAGCCTAAATGTTTAGTTTTGTTGCATTACTTTGGCTTGTATCCCATTTGCCACTTAAGATTTCTACTTATCTGGTGTGAATACAAGTTTGCTGTTGTTGTTGTTGTTGTTGAACATTGTTTTTTTGTGGTGACTATGAACTATGTACATTGTACTAACATAATACTTGACATTTCATCCTAGGAGAACGCAAGTATGAAAGATGTTGACAATGTGAGGGTGGTGGTAAGATGCAGACCTTTAAATGAGAAGGAGGTAGAAACCAGCTGCAAAGAGGTTGTTAAGGTAGGTTAATCAACTTAATGACTGGGTGCGAGGCTGTGAATGTGATAACGGCAGTAAAATGAAACCACTGTTTAAAATTTAATTAAAGTTCAGGCAGAAAAGTTCAGAAAGTACATAAAATTTATTTTTTGTTGTAGCATCACTCTTATTTCCATGCTTTTCACTGCCAAGAATCAGTTTATTTAATAAGTTCACTTTGTTGTCTTTCTTTTTCAATAGTAAGCAGACCAGGAACAAGAAATGTATTTAGGATTTTAGTAACTTTTTTCATGTTGAAATTCCAGGCATTTTGTCAAACATCTTAGGTGCTTTGTATTTTACTGCCCTAGGCCTCTGCTTTATAAATTATAATGTAAGATTTCAGTTGTACTTCTTTTTGAGTAATATGTGGGTAATTGGATGGTTTTGGATTGGTACAGTATGGGATTTTCTATCACTCCTGACCTGGTATTAGTGGTATTCATTTACACATTTTTATTGTGTTAATCCTTGCATGGCACAAAATGACAGTTACTATGTCGACATTTCTTTTGTAGTTAATTTGGAACTCAAATGTCTTTCTACAATAATAGGTGGATGAAGTACGTGGCACAATCACAGTAAACAACCCTCAGGCATCATCTTCAGAACCTCCAAAAACCTTTACCTATGACATTGTGTTCGCACCTAACTGTAAACAACTGGATGTTTACAACAAAGTAGCAAGGCCAGTTGTAGATTGTGTGCTGGAGGGGTACAATGGTATGGATCATAGTTACCTGTATGCTGTTCGGTTTGAAGAGTTTTTTTAAATTTAGGTTAAATTATCATTATTAATATTATAATTATCTCATTTAGTATCATAATGTATGTATGCCTTTTCTTTCAAGTAGAAACAATCTGTTTAAGCTGCTTTACAAAAAAAATTTGTGTTAAACATTAACAGTTGGTGAAGTGGCTGGGTGTGGGCACCACATATCTCCAAGCTGATGTATTTATTACAAAAATTGATTTGAGTCTTACGCATAGAAATGTACATTCAGTTGGGAGGAGAGGAAACTATTTTATATATGATTAAAGGGATGATTTGATTATTATCTTATGAGCAAGTATCATTTAATGTGCCTGTTAAAGTGTTATGCTCCATTTTCCCATTTTTGTTTTGTCTTGCTCGCAGATGTAATATTATATAATGTGTAGAATTCATAGAACTATAGAGACCAAACTGTTTATTATATATAAAGATGGCTCTGAACTTTCTTTGTGTCAATTAGGTACAATTTTCGCATATGGCCAAACTGGAACAGGAAAGACATTCACCATGGAAGGGTTACGAGCAATTCCAGAAAAACGAGGCATCATTCCCAACTCTTTTGCTCACATTTTTGGTCACATAGCCAAAGCTGAAGGGGACACCAGGTATACAAGAAAATTTGAATTCCATTGATGAAAAAAAGAAGACATTGGTTGAAATAAATCCAAATTTACTGTCTCGTTACTACATATTTATTGCATATTATAGATGTAGTATAGAGTTGGTGGGAAGAGGACTGAAGTGTATCTCCTGTGTGAGAAAGCTGGGAACTGCTTTGATCAGTGTTTGCAGTAAATGTGCCATGCCTTAGAATAAAATTCTCATTGACAAATCCTCCCAAATATTGGAAAATTTTTGTGATCTTAAATTGAGCTGTCACTGTCCATGTTATCTCTTTTCTTGGTCTGTAATTTATCCAATAATGAATTCAAATTTTTTTTCCCTCTATGTTGTTAGCTGGTTTTGTCTGAATATACCTTTCAGAACCAAGGTGGATTTATTTGGTGATGTGATTTTAATTATGTCATGTCTTGTTCAGCTCTCAAACAAATAATTTTATATTAATAGAGTAGTTCTGTCGTATGGTGTCCAGCTTAAAATGCTTTAGGGTGAAAGTTTAAATCCAGCATTGGGATGTTGAGTCACTTGAGAAACAGTTTTATTTAATGCACATTGGAAAATGTGAACAGCTGAATTTTACACATCTTGTTCATCAAATGAATTGGAAAAAGATTTATATTATTGTACTAGCATGCACAAGATGGGTAAGCAAATCCTTTTGCGCATACATGTTTTGGATTCAAAACCGAATTTATGAATGGATGACAGAACCTCAGTGAAAACTGCCATAATCATTACCATAGTACTGGTAGCTAGGGTCTGCCAATTTTACAGGATTTTATATTGTGTTAAATAAGATTTCAAAACATTTCTCTTGCTACAGGTTTCTTGTACGAGTCTCTTATCTGGAGATCTATAATGAGGAAGTGAGAGATTTACTTGGGAAAGATCAGAATCATAGATTGGAGGTAAAAATCTGCTTCACTTTTATCATAAGCATTAATATTCAAATTACTTTCAAGGCATCCTCTGCCATTTTATGGCATTTTGGTGCACGTTATCAAACTTAATCAACACTTCATTAGTGAGGTGGTAACAAAAGTTGCTACGCCAATACTAAGGAGTAAATAGTAGCTGTCTGCTGACAACCTGGAATATGATGACAGATTTTATGCAGGATTATATTTACTGCATTATATAGATAGTATTCAGATTTGGAAAGTATAATGTTCTAGCGAATGAAGAATTTAGAATGTACCCGCTGATCTTGGTTTGAAAAAGCCTGCAAGAGCAACTTGTCTGCCACAAAAGTCCTAGAGATTTACAAAATTATATGTATAATAATATACTTTTAAATTCTGCATAGTATAGCGAAGATAACTTGAAAACTCACATATCTGACAGCCTATCTTTGCTGTTCTACTACAAAATATTGACTGAGGTTAAATATGCACACTTTTAGAAATTTGTGTACGAGGACAAAAAGGCAACTGGAGAATTGTAGCCTTCTTGAATGGAATGGATTCAGATGGGATGATTACCCAATACTTTCCCATAAACATGGATATTTCAAGGCAAGACATTGGGAAATTTATATCAGTCATCGTGTCTTCTCTCCACAGGTAAAGGAACGACCAGATGTTGGTGTGTATGTAAAGGATTTGTCTGCATTCGTTGTCAATAATGCTGATGACATGGATCGAATTATGACTTTGGGGAACAAAAACAGTAAGTTACATTCTATGTACAGCATTTTCTCTAGTTGGTTCTTTTTTGCATTTTGTTTTTCTTAACTTATACTCTACACATAAAGTTTCTTTTTTTATTTAAGTATTGTTCATCTTCATTGCTTCTGACATTTGGATCTCACGGCTGTCAAGTGCAGACGAATGTCTGAATGCTTCTTCCTGTTTGAAATCCCTACAGAACTAGTAACCGGTAATAAGGGATTTCAGTATTTTGCTATATTTTATCTATCATAGAGCAAGTCATACTTTGAAAGTTTTTGTCACCATAAGAAAAGTTTTTAAAACTATTTCTCTTATGTTAAATTTTCAAATGCTTCCAAATATGTACAATTCATGAGTTTGTAAAATAAGTTTGCTCTGATCTCAAACGATAGATAATTTGAAAACCTGAGGAAAAAGGGCACCCAAGAAATGCAGCATTCAAGAAGTTTTTATCTGCTGGCTCTGTAGCAACAAAGCTCAGGTTTTGTGTTTGTAAATTTATTTCAGTTTCAGGAATGAACTAACAACAGTTCCTGTATTCTTCCTCCCCATTTTAGTACCCCATAAACTGTCATTATTGTTTAAAGATATGAGGGAGTAATTTGTGTGCATGGCAGTTTGGCACTGAACATTTCTGAAATTAAGAAAAATAGTTCAACTGTATGCCAACCCATTATGCTACTTATTCTTGAAAGTTAGTTGTGACCTCCTGGTGTTTACCACATATTGTCAGTAGCTTCCATGGCCAGATTTTAGTGTTCACGCCACCTTGATTGTTGGTAAATGATTTGCAAATTGGCCTTGTCTTCCAGGATCAGTAGGAGCGACTAACATGAATCTACACAGTTCCAGATCCCATGCTATATTCACAGTCACTATTGAATGTAGTGAGAAAGGTATTGATGGGGAGCAGCATGTCAGAGTGGGAAAACTTCACCTCGTTGATTTGGCTGTAAGTACTTTCCTGTATTTTGTGAGTTTAAGACAAGCTGTATGAAAATGAAACACAAGAAATATTGAACAGTCCCCACAGTTTCATTTTCAGCAGGTTAATAAGTGACAGTTTGTCAGTACTTAACTTGAACAGAAAATGCATGAATTTATCCTTGGGGCACTAGAACCCACTTTTTGTATTGGGGTACAGGAAAGGAGAGAGAAAATGGAGAGTTTCCTATTATTTACCACAATGTGATTTGCAGAATTCATCTGTTACAATTCTAAGCATCATGAAATGGAGGCTGCTTTATGTATTACAATAATAAAGAGGAAGTAAAGCCTCAAATGTAATCATGAAAGGCTTTTTAATTGCTGAGCCTTAAATTCTATAAAATATCATATTATGTATAGAAAGACCTGAAGATGTACGTGTGCATATTTTTAAAAAGTTCGCTTTATTTTTAATACTTTTGGAGATTTGGATTTGAACAGATGAAATTGTTCCGACGTTTTCCTCGATGCTACTGCAGGCTAAGCATATAAAATTTGGACCGGATCAAGGTGCAATTTCGCCGAGTAGAATTAAAAAAGTATGGTAGGAAAGGCTGCTTCACACCTCATTTTACGGTGTCGAGTGGTAGGCGGAACTGATCTGTTGTTACCCTTTCTGACCCTCTGCCAGGTCGGTTAGTTGCTATAATGTGATTTACAGAGTTTCTCTGTTTTGATTTTCAGCTTTGTGAAACAAGATGAAAAGCAAGCTTTAGTGTCATTTAAAGCAATGCATTCGAATGCATTAAAGAGCAATATTATTTGAATCATAAAAAAATTTTTATAAATGATTGGTAAATAAGTTGCAGAAATGTTTTTTCAGTAGCCTCTGTACAGGAATTTGAAAGGTCTCTTATTTGTCAACAGGGATCTGAGCGTCAAGCCAAGACAGGAGCAACTGGTCAGAGACTGAAAGAAGCCACAAAGATCAATTTGTCCCTTTCCACACTGGGAAATGTCATTTCATCATTAGTTGATGGCAAGAGTACACACATCCCATACAGGAACTCTAAGCTCACACGATTGTTGCAAGACTCTTTGGGAGGCAACTCCAAAACTGTCATGGTAAGCTGGTAGTTTGTCAAGCTAAATTATGTTGGTGCTGACATGGGAAAATTTAGGGCATAACATCTTCTAACAAGGACTTGGTAAAAGATTTTTCAAAGGATTACATATATGGTAGTCTCTGATGTGTAACATGGATCAGCTATATAATCATTAGCCCACAAATGGCCAATTGTACCTTTCATTGTCATTTATGGAAATATTGTGCTTTTCGAAAGGCTAATCACTTAACCCCTTGCCTGCCACATAGATTTCCACTCATATACCAGGTGCAAAAAGGGACAAAACAAGCAAATCTCAAAAATTACCATAAATACCATGCTTTCAAAATGCATGCAAATGACACAAGTAAGTAGGGGAACTAATTAGGGCATACAAAACAATCATAATTTGAGAATTGTCTCCATATGATCACTCAAGAAATGCATATGAACTAGGCCCTGGAGGTTCTAGGCATATGACTATGGCAGTATAGTGAGATTAGACAGCCCGGATTAGTTGCGGGCAAAACAGGAAAGGGGTTAACCAGCCTCTTTTTTTGTTTTTCCTTTTAAAATGAACTCTATGGATTCAGTACAGCACATACCGAATTCCCTCTCAGGTGGCCAACATTGGACCAGCCAACTACAACTATGATGAGTCCATCAGCACTCTGAGATACGCCAACAGAGCCAAGAATATCAAGAACAAGGCTAAGATTAATGAAGATCCAAAAGATGCTCTACTAAGACAGTTCCAGAAGGAGATTGAGGACTTGAAGAAACAGCTTGAGGATGGTTGGTTTCTATATAGAAATATTTTTGTATTTATTAAGGATGCCTCTGGATTATCAGGGAAGTGATTGTAAATGATTTGTTGACAGTTTATGGCAAATTTATTTTGATTTAACTCAGTCAAAAATGTATTTATATTATACAGTTTACACGTCACAATTCAGGTGATACGGACTCATCAGTTTAAACATCAAATATTTATCTAGAAAACTGTTGTTGTTTTTTTTTAATGACCTCTGCCTATGGGTCATTCAAATGTTTACCGAATTCAAAGGTAGGTGAATTATGGATGCTTGAACTAGAAGAGGTTCGTTACCACATTTGTCCCTAGCATTTTATGTTAGTGTTCTATTGGTGGCAGTTTTTTTGCTGTCCTCTGTTTTTCTCCAAAAAAGTCAATTAATTTAGAATCTCAGCCTTAAACATTGGCAGGTTTTTTTTTATTTCATGCGATTTTTATTCTTCTGGCATTTTGTCTTCAGTTGCTGCAAGTTTACAAGTCCTGAATTTACCATTTTAATTCAGATCGTTTCCATTGGGTGCTTTCAGTCGTAATTACTTGTAAAACTTTCTGGTCCTAAATATTGGTTAGTGCAGGGAGTGGCAATGTGTTATTGGTGCTGCATTATTCTGTCATTCTGCAGGTGGTTACAGTGACGAAGAGGGCAGTGACGATGACTCTGGATCTGAAGAGGAGATTATTGATGAAAATGGGCAGAAGAGAATTGTCAAGAAAAAAAGAGGTGAGATTGTGTTTCTGTGTTTTTTTTATGTGGTAAAATTATAACCTTGAGCTTTGGGTGATTCATAGAGTACATGTATGGAGATGTCATTTTCTTTGCTCTTGCTTATGTCAGGATTTGAAATAACTACATGATTAGGTAAGTTTGCAAACCAGAGTTTCATAGTTAAATTCATACTTATACCATAATTTAGCAAGTAAAGGCAAGTGTTTTCTTTTCATCTGCAATTCATTCAAAAAGATGCTCAACCCAATATTCATATTTTTTATATAAAAGGAGTCTTTTTTACAAGGACACCTCAAATGATGCCAAAACATATTTTCTGTTGTTATCACAAGCCAAATATATTTGTGTGAATGACAAACTACATCACTTATGTTCCAAGAAGCTAGAAGAAAACAGTTTGTACAAACATTAGAAAAAGGGTGGAATCACAAATGGCTTTGACAGTTTTTGCTTATCTTGTGATTGGTGTGTTTATTAGTTAGTACTGAAGTAGCTCTGAATACAGAAGAAATGGCTGTTCTTACTTGTACATACTCATCCCAAGCATTTTGCGCTGGGGGCGCGTACGGATACATACCTGTTCCTAACCCCATCCATATCCTCAACCCTAAATCTTATTGAATCCTTAACCCTGCCCCTTACCCTTTCAACCACAAAGCAGGGGGAAAAATAAAAGAAAATCTCAAAGAATAATTAAATAAGGCTGTTCTTCGGAGTATTTCGGGAGGAGCTCTCTCGCTCTGGAGTCACAAAAGGCTTTAATATAGGAACACCTAGGGCAAAAAACTTGGGTGACGTACATACTTGTAACAACATTCCTTTGAAATATTAAAATGCCTTCATCTTTTGTCACATGCTGACAACTAACAGTTATGTTATTTACCATGCAGTTTAAAACATTTTTGCCTTGTATAACCTAAATGTTTTGTTTTTATTACTGTTGCCTGTATAGATGGTGAGTGATTTAGTCTTCAGCTTTGCAGTGTTTTTTTCTGTTGATATGGAAGCAGCAGTCAGACAGCAAAATCTGGAAACTTAAACCAAAGGCACTAGAAGCAATAAGATGAGACACTCCCTTCTTCGCGCCTCTAAAAAAAATCGTGCACTTAGTTTGCACGCTGTTTGAGGGCAGGGCTCATGGCACACAGCATGAAAACAATGCTTGATATAATGATAAGTTAATGATGCTGATTGGTTACAGTGCTACTGAGTCTAAAAAAGACAAAAAAAGAGCCAGAGTTTTTCCCACAGCGATTGGGAAGTTAAAATTATAAAATAGGTGGCTCCAATTAAGACCTACAGTGATAGCTGAACAGTGCACAAAATTCAATATTTTCCTCAATTGGCTTTGTAAAATACCGCATTGCTCATTACTACCGCGTATTCACCGTTAGGTGTCGGTGTGAAATCTGAGCACACTAAAAGCCCTAGCTGTCTCATCTTATTGTTTCTAGTATCTTTGCTTGAACTTCTTTATTTTTTTCTGAAGGAATTCTTGTGGGATACTCCTTTTCTTGTGTGATCTTGGTTAACCATCAAATGCCATGGTGGATTGAGTTCTTGCTTGAAGAATCTGAATTCTTAACATGTGTTTTAAATTGACTGAGTCAGTTTCAGATGTGTTTTGGAATTAATATTTTCTTCATGATTTTGTCTCTTAGTTTGAAGAACAAATTGCCTTGAGGTCACTGACAGGTTTATGTGAAGAAAATATGCATTCAAATAACACTAATAGTCCATCACTAAATAAATGTGCTATATCTTATGAAATATTATAAAAACCACAGAAGAACTGCAGGGTCGCAACAAGGCTTAAAGCAATATCCGATGAAAATTACCAAGATGTACTCTTTCCACCAATTCCTTCATTTGTCGAATAGCCTTTTCTGCCTATTGCTATGTTCGGGAAAATATGGTTCTTATTGGTTTTCTCTGTTTGCTGCAGTGAAATTTATCTTGAAATTTGTGATAAGGGCCTGGTGTGGTTCTGGGGTGATCAGCATATTTCATGACCATATCATGCGGAGAACATGGATGGTTTACTAATGGTAGTGAATCTGACAGTGCTTTGGTATATATTTGAATTTGCTTCAGGGTCTGATAAAGAATCAAAATTTCCTAGAACAGATGGTTTTAAAAATAAAAAAATGATACAAGCCACGTCTAACACAGTTAAATCCCTTGCAGTCAGAAAAATCATAGGTCAGAAGTTCGCTTTTCCGACTCAGGATTCATTTTCACTTTTCCAGTCCACTTGACACAAGTTCAGTCTCATTTATTGCTGACATTCCGTCAAAGACAATAGATTCTGTAGATGTAAAGTTGTCAGAAGAACAGACCCTTATCACAGTCGTTCAAGTAATGGTTTAAACATCACTGTCTTCTTTGAATAAAGTTCACCTTACCAGTTTAATCGCTGTATTGTTTGGTGTGGAATAATTCAAGCTAATTATCAAATCATCTTGCACATTCTGTATTGAGAATACACACATAGTGGTTATATTTTAGGACTTCAAGTATGTATTACTGCACCAAAATTTAAACCAGGTTGGATTTAATTGTGCCTAAAACTGGGTGCAGTGGCCAAAATTATTAAGATTTGAAATGACATTTTTATACACTGAAAGTGATGATCAATATGACAAAGAGCAACCCTTTCTTCTTTTTGATTTTGAGTTTCAGTGTCAATAGAAAAGATATATCTACAGGTACCTTAAATTGTTTCACAAATCAAATGCTCTGAATATCTGATAATTGAATGTCATTAAAATTGTTTAATTGTATTTTTTACCTCAGTTATCTGTAAGCTATCTCAAGCGTATGTTAATTGTGATTATTTTACCTTTGACTTAAACTGTAGACAGGCTCCAAATCTGAACTCTTGCTGGGCTCCATATAAATGTAAAGTTATGCTGCAGTTTTAGTGTTTGTAAATTACGTCTTATTGTTTTTGCATAAAGATGCAGATGATGATGATGATGGTAAGATTTTCATACCCACTTGGAGATACCATTAACTGTTGTCATTTCTTATTTCACATGAAGCATTAGCTTATTTCATTTAGTTTCAATGTGGCAATGTTTATAACCATGCACAGAAGACATGAGGCATTTTCTAGGTCTTGGGTTGATTTGGGAAAGTTTGGAGATCAATTTCATTTGCTGGAAGTTATGCAAGTTATTCTGTTGCTTGCTGCTTGTTGCAACATTTGTCAGGGCCTCAGTTCACCTGGTTTGGGAACCTTTCCCACAGGGAATTGTCATCCTTTAGAGACAATTCTTGTGGTTGGTGGATCATACTCATACTATGAAAATATCTCCAAAATTATTAAAATTGAGAGAATTTTCCTCTCGGGATCCGTCTGTTCTAGGTTGATCAAGCGTCTCCTTATTTGTTTTTCATTTGTAAACATAGCGATGAGGCATCCTGATTGCTTTTGCTTTTTGATCAGATGTTCTCCTTTAGCTCTCTGCATGGCAATGTTTGCACTGAGCAGAACGAAAAGGTGGTCATTTTTTGGCATGTCTAAATAGTTAGGTAGAACCAATCATGCACTGTTCTGTAGGTCAATCAGTCATGGTACTGCACAAGAGTTATCATAGGTTTGTTCTGTCTGGGAGGAGGGTAGCTATTTTATTTGTAGTTGATCCTCATTATTTATGCAAAGAGTGTTTAACCCCTTGCCTGCCGCACAGATTTCCATTCATATGCCAGGTGCAAAACGGGACAAAACAAGCAAATCTAAAAAATTACGCACCATAAATCCCACACTTTCAGAATACATCCAAACGACGCAAGTAAGTGGGGAACTAACTAAGAAATGCAAAACAGTCATAATTCAGGAATTGTCTCCATTTATGTCTCCATAACGCAAGAAATGTATACAAACTAGACCTGGAACAGTTCCGGGCACATGGCAGCATATTGAGGTTAGACAGCCCAGAACAGTTATGGGCAAAGCAGGGAAGGGGTTAAAGAAATGCTGTGGCATGCATGCTGAACCTCTGCATAGTTATGTCAATTACATGCTCTTTATAGGTCAGTATCATATAATGCACCACCATGACTTTAAGTGATTGGAATAAACAGGTTGCAAAAGTTTGCTCCACCCCGTATGACTATTTACATGCTGAAAATGACACGAGACTAATACAGTATTCAGCACATAATATCTCATCTATGCAACCGAGTCCAGTTTTATGAAATGGTCATTCATGGCACAGATAATCTTGAAAGTTTATTGTTATCTTGCATATCAGAACTCCTGAGATCTCAAAATATAGGGTGTATACATTAAAACACAATTACAGCAACCAGACAGTAGTCAGTCATATTGCATTTTCCCTGCCCTGCTAAGGAGCATTTGTAGTGTGGGCTTCAGAGACAGAAAGAAAAGGTGAAATGAATTCCATGTGTATGATGTGATGAAAAGTATCATTAAAACACATTCAAATTCTTCTTCAGCACATGTAGTCATCATGACATAAGTAAAAGTTACGCTTTGGTCATAGTCAAAGTTCATGCAACATGGTAATTATTGTGGTTCATAAAGGGAATTAAAAATCAGTTGGAAAGTATTTAATCTGGTTTTCAAGAAGCATAAATTTGGCCATCAGCTGAAGGGTAATCCACACAAAATTAGAGAGTTTTAAACAATTTTAAAATTAGGTTTCAAGTTTTCAAAGTCTTTTCTCTACGTCTCTCTAACTCCAAAGCCAGGAAACATATATCCAAGGAGAAAATGGCTGAGATTCAAGCCAAGATTGAAGAGGACAGACGTCTTTTGGAGTCCAAGAAAGACATGGCAGAGGAACAGAGAAATAAAGTCAAGCATGATCTAGAAAAGAAGGAGTCGGAGCTGAAGAAATACCAGTGAGTCTACTTTTTTTCCTTTTCACTTTTCATCTTAATTTGTTGTTTCTTCCTTAACTCTTTAACTACGGAATTTTTTTCCTAGTTTTTACGTAATTTTTTGTTCTTCTGAAAATGGGAAATATGGTCACGTTAGAAAATCGCATATTGTGAACATAGAATTTGACAGAAAGGTAACAAATCATATATTAAAAGAAAGGAAATTGAATGTAGATTTTCACTGTAATGTCTGTTTTTGTGTATGGTGGGATTCTAAATAGACCAAAGGCATCAAAGAGGTAGGTAAAGGATAAAAATAAAAAAATCCGAAAAAAAATTTTTTTCACTCACCAATGTTGGAAAGTCAGAAATAAGGTTGAGGATGCTGCTAAATATCCAAAAGTAAAGATAATCCATTTGTACATATCCATGTAATTGCTTAGTTCATAGAACTTTGTCGTTTATCCAATAATAATACATGTTTGATGTTACTCCACATACGGCAAAATGTGAAAAATAAGAGAAAATAGCCAGAACTCAAAACAGTGTCAAATATCATTGACTTTTCACAGGAGGACATATTTACACTATAATACAAATCTCAATGAATTGAGAAGGGTTTACTATGGGGTATGATACATTTCAAAGCATGTTTTCGGACACAGGTGTGGTTTGTCAATGCATCCCTTGCAAAAAAATTGTGACCGCCTTGGTTTGTCAGGGGTGCTGCAGTGAACACACTGCCTTTGTTTGCCTGAGAAGGAAATGAGGTGTGTATTGCCAACATATGTTTCAATGCGGTGGACAGTGCGAGGCCTGCCTACAGCTGGAGAATAACCATGTGCGCCTGGTTCAGCTGGCATGTTTTCCACTGCAAGGTCCAAAAGCTGATCGATCAGCCTCTCCTTGAACTGAAGCATTAATGTTTTTTTCCCATCTGTTCTTGTAAGACAGTACAGCACATGGGCATTGTACTGGGTTATTTCCAGCATCCAGTGGAACAGCTTTTTCCACCATTTTCTTGATTTTCTCTGGAAGTTTCCATAGTAGGTCAAAACCTGGTAAATGCGGTCGCAACCGTTCATATTATTGTTACAATTGTCGACAACAGCTGGTTTTGGCTTGTTATTCACCCTGACATCAGAAGTATCTGCATGTGCTCACCACAATAACAGGTTTTTTGGCATTTTTATCTCGGAATGACATGACTAACATGGATTTTTCTGTGTTTTCAAATCACTTCTTCTCAAACTCCTTCGGCACAAGAGTTTTTACATCAGTCGGAAAACCTTTCCGATTTTTGTTGAGCGTTCCTTTGAAGTATGTTTCTTTCTCCAGGAGGTAGTGGATGAGGGAGATGTGTGTATAGTATCTATCGGCAAAGATGTGGTGCCCCTTGCCAATAAACTCCATCAGTTTGTCAAAAATTTTGACAGCCATTGTACCATCATGGTCTAAATCAGGATTGTACGAGGTTTTGCGTCCAAAATATGTCAGGATGTTTACCACGTAACCTGTGGCGGAGTCACAAAGCCCGTAAGTCTTTATGTGGTACTTCTTCGGCTTACTGGCGTTGTATTGTTTGTAGGTCCAGCGCCCCAACCAATCAATAACCATCTCGTCGAGCAATAAGTTTTGGAAGGTATAGAAAGCCTGGTTGAAATTGACAATGAGTGAGTTCATGAACGGTTCGATTTTTTCCTTCCCCTCTGACATGGCTGATGTTCCGGTATGAAGCATTGTGTGGTAAATGATTTCAAATCTATCTCTGGTAAACAGCTTTTTGAAGAACGAAGAGTAGTAGATCTCTTTTCCAGACCAGTAGTTCTTGATGGTGGGGAGTTTACCTATACCAATTCTTATGAGGATGGCAACAAATTTGTAAAGTTCATGTACCGTCACTGGCACCCATTTTGCTATCAAAGATCTCTTCTTTGGTGGATTTGACATTTGTACCCTCCTTTCAGCATATCGGTTGATAGTGTTGGCTAACTCAGTAAAGATTTCTACTGACCACAAAGCAGTAAAGCAGTCGAGTTCACTAGAGTTCCCTGTCAGACCTGTTGCTGTGTTGACCCCTGGCTGACGACGGTTTTTCGGTAAAAAATCAAACACAGCACTTGTCGAATGGATAGGCACAGCACCTGTATCTTCATCAGCAGTCAAGTCTATCCCCTGCCATTGAGCATTCAAGTTGTCAGCGTTTTGTAGGCGAGGTCTTTTGGAAGGTGCAGGTTGAGTGGGCTTGGCACTTTCGTTTTCACCGTCAGCTGATTCATCTTCACCACTGCTACTACTAGATCTAGATCTAAAGGGATAATCAGCACTGTCATCTTCATCCAGATCAAAGCCTAACTCATCGCCACTCGAATCATCACTGTCATCGATGAGCCTAGCAAGCATATTACGTGCTTCTACAGCTGAAATTCGAGTAGGTCGATTGTTCCCCAAACCACTTTGGCCAGGCTGAGGTTGTGACCCAGCCATAATCCAAAAAACACTTCGAAAACTATGAAAAATTCACGAACTTTTACTCAATTCAAATTGCCAAACACTCTTTACTAGAAGGAAAACAAAAATAGCCGTCGCTAACCGCATTGCCAGCTTTTTTTTCGTTCCTGTAAGCGGCCAAATTTGAGCGTCTAATATTAGGCGCTTCGTAGTTTACCGAGGGCGCAAGCGTCTAATATTAGACGCTTCGTAGTTAAAGAGTTAATAGAGTAGTAAATAACTAGTCTAATATACCATGCAACAAGAACAAATTTTGTTTAATTTGTTGTGCTCACTTTCACTACTGCTTTTCACAAGTGTTGTAAGCCGTAGAACTGAAAGTGATTAGGTTGATTAAACTGGTATCATATTGTTTGGCTCTTCAGAGGGATTATACACATAATTAACCCTTTGAACACTGGTCCCCTTGTCCTTATGAACCCCTATCCCTGGTCCCCCAGCCCAAAATTGCCATTTTCATAGATTCTTCAACTTCTATGTTTTGATCTAGGTCTAGATCTCTACCTAATTCATTGTCAGACACGCTTCAACATCGCTCATTGGATAATATTCGTCAAAACCTAATTCTTCATCGTCCGAATCGAGAATCATCTCCCTAACAGCTTGGGCTGATAATACTGATTTACCTCTTTTACCCCTCGAGGTTGAGGGTTCATCAAATGCTCATTTCATCACGAAAATTTCACAAAAAAACCTCTCCAAACTATGCGCCGGCTTCTAGTTTCTCTTTGTTTACAACTTGGAATAAAAAATGGCGGCCAAACACAACTTTTGATGACGTAGGAGTACAAATATGCGGTGTCACCCTTCTGACCGCTGTACCAGTCAGTAGTGTTTATATCGCCATAGAATTTGACCGTTGTACCGGGCAATAGTGTTCAAAGGGTTAATTTAGCTTTGTCATCCATATTGTGGGGCAAATAAAGTGAGTGAGATTGTAGTAAAAATTTTTAAAA
Organism: Onchidella celtica; assembly: GCA_963931925.1. Lineage (NCBI taxonomy): Eukaryota > Metazoa > Mollusca > Gastropoda > Systellommatophora > Onchidiidae > Onchidella > Onchidella celtica. The sequence continues at coordinate 34,200,987 of OZ007573.1, read as the reverse complement.
ATCACATAGCAACTGGTTGATTTACAGTCTGCTAAAAGTCTACAGATTTTCCTTCATCTATAAATATAGCAATACCATTTCCACAGCTTAAGTAATTTTAAAACAAATCATATGTTTTTTTCCTCATCATTCAGAGATGAGCAAGAACAGTTGAAATCCAAGCTGGCTGTCATTGAAAAGAAAATTATTGTAGGTGGTGAGAACCTTCTGGAGAAAGCAGAAGAACAAGAGAGACTGCTAGAGGAGAGTGCCAGGGAGCTGGAGGCACGGAAGGAGAAGGAGGAGGAACTTAAGAAAGCTCTAGAGGAGAAAGAGGTAAGAGCATGTCATACAGTGTCATTATTAAGTACTTTTAAGTCTGAGATTATATGTACTTTCACTTTTTTAATTGGTAGCATTTCCTATTTTCTTCTAGGAGCTAGAAAGAGCTGCTACTTTGTTTTTTTTCTTTAGCTGAGTAGAAAACAATGTTATTTGAAAAATAATAAAAGATACAGTTCCAAAATACAACTAAAAGTTATCAATTTAAAAATGAATCAGAGGTACGAATTCTTTGGAAACACTGGAATAGCTGGTGCAGATTTAATAAGTTGACAATTGTTTACATGTATTCATTGCTTGCAGTTGTTACATTGAGAAGGGCATGGTTTCACACCCCATAATGTGCTATATGATGATGTCTCTTTTATATCCTCTTTAGCAAGAACGGTTGGATATCGAGGAGAAATACTCCAGCTTGCAGGAAGAAGTTGCAGGGAAGACCAAAAAGCTGAAGAGAGTATGGACAATGTTGATCCAAGCCAAATCTGAGGTAAACACTGTTTTAGATATCTACACATACAGTGATTACTATGGAAGCTTATGCTCTATTTTCTCTGATTCTTCCAGTATCTTCAAGGTGCATGAGGGGCCTGATAAAGGCTGTTGCGCCCAAACAAGTGCAGACCAGCGGTTTTATCTGTCACATGGAATGCTTCTGTGCATGGATAGCTCTACAGTTTATTCTTTCATTCTGTGTATTATGAAGACATAAAAACCAAAAAAAAAACAAATATCTTTGAAACAACTGCCCTGTTGCAATCTTTGCCATCTTTTCAGCTGTGAATATAAATTTGCTTAAATGATACAGGTGTCCAAGGTTTTAACATGGTGAAAAATGAGATCATTTTCTGTTTCCACTCATGCACAAAGAAAGAAGAAATGCAATAATTTGGGGTTGGGCTGTTTGTGCCAGAGATTGTCAGTTTGTCTTTTGCATTGTCAGATTGCAGATTTGCAGCAAGAACACCAGAGAGAAATGGAAGGATTACTGGAAAATGTGAGACAGCTGAGTCGAGACCTCAAACTTCAGATGACAATTATTGATAGTTTTATACCACCAGAATATCAGGTTGGTATATCCTAGAGAAAGGAACACCTTTACATTGTGTACAGAATAAATGAAGTATTTGTTTAAGGTGTTTAAGAGGTTAAGCAGAAATAGAAATGTTTTTGTTTTTTTTATTGCTTTGTGAAGTGTTTATCTAATGAATGTTAATCCATTTTGATTCTCAGGAAATGGCATCTATGCACCTAATATATTACAGAGATGTTTGTTGTTTTTTTTCGTGTATTTACTGAGGTTTATGAGCAAATTTCATAAGACTATTAAGAGTGACCATGTAACCTGATTGATGTACATCAAGATGATTGGAGAATCTTGAAAAAAAAAGGTATTTAAAACATAATGGCAATAAAGGTTTTGTGATTTTACATTTTCAGGTTGCTAAAGATATCATCGAATGTGATTTTTTTGGTTGCTTTTGTTTTTGATTAGGACATGATAGAAAGGCATGTTCACTGGAATGATGACATTGGAGAGTGGCAACTGAGATGTGTGGCTTACACTGGAAATAATATGAGAAAGCAAACTCCACAACCAGAGAAAGAGAAAAACAAGGTACATGTATGTGCTGTGATGTTCATTCCCAGTACTTAATTCCAGAACAACATAACCAGTTTTGTATTCGATGCATGATTGTACATTGTAAGTCAGGGCTCAAGCACTTCTTTTGAGTCATGGACTTCCATAGTTCTTACTGTTTCTATGACTTGCTCCATGTCACTGTAGGAACACACTTACATCTGTATGTATGTATATTTAGGCCTGTATGGATGAGCCCTATGGTTCAGATGGAGTTCAGTGGTCTTGAGAATTTTTCACTTTGAGTCCCTTTAATGGTGATATATATATAATTATATATATATCTATATAAAAAAACAGCAAGGAAAAAAATTCACTGCTGCGAGGAAGAAATGCCCAGACCTGAAAAAATTACATGTGAAAGATAGTTCTTTTTGCTACTATTTCCATTTCTTTGACATGAAAGCGAAGTATCGTAATTTTGTAATAAATGAAAATAGGCCTAAAAATATCAAATAATGCTTTCTCCTCAACAATGATGGCCTCCCCCTGCCTTTCTTTTGTTTCGACTTTAAACTTCCGGTTGCATTTCAAAGTTTAAAGGCATGAGTTTCTGTGCAGTCTGCCTTATGCGCGGGCCATGCAGGTGTTACTGTGCCAGTTGTGAGTTGTTTTCTACCTAGCTACATAATCTGTGTGCCGATTGTGCATGTTGTTTTCCTGTTCTTTGAACGGGTCCTTTCACTAGTATATATATAGGAGTATAGTATAAATATATATATAGGAGGTGTTATGTATGCACTAAAAGTTCTAACCTTCAAGTGTGTACTCCTGGTGCCATCTGGTGTAGAACCTGTACACCTACCTTGCGTTGATTGTATCTCATTTGACTTTCCCATATTCTTGACAGAGCCCAGAAATTGACCTTTCGCATGTGTACTTTGCCTACACTAGAGAAGGAGAAGCAGAGGCCATGAGGCCCAAGACTGGCAAAGGATCTAAGTCTGGCAGGCCCAAGACAGCAAATAGACCAAAAAGCTCAAGGAAGTAAGTACTCAGACCCGGAAATTTCTCAGGTCTCTAGAATGCTGGAACATAGGCAGTTAGATTTATCTTGTGTAGTGTATGATTGTCTTTTAGGATGTTAGACTGAAGTTGAACTGTATTACATGCAAATTGAGAAGCCAATAATGTAAACTCCTTTAACTGCCTCTTGAACTGTGGGTTTCTTTTTGGAAATTGTAGCCAATTCAACAAATTGGAAAGATGTATGACATCATCCAAACAGAATTTTAAATTTTAATGCTCTCCAGTGTAACAAACTTATGTATTATGTTAAACTTTGAGACAGATAAAATTTATATTGGCACAGGCTCTGGTACCTTTGGCAGTTGATATCTTGGTTATCACGGTGAAACGAATATTAAAACTGGGGATTTTCTTGTTTTAGAGTTGAGTTAAGTACGTTGTAAATTAGTTAACGACAGAATGTGGTTGACACTAGATGATCAGTTCATGTATGTCGCAAATTGTGATTCCTAGCCTGTATGTTTTATCTTACAGGAAGCGCAAAGATCCCAACATTGGCTCGTTGCTTCAATGACTGTTTGTTGGTTCTGTGACCTTGCTCACTTTCAAATCATTGTTACTATGGGACTGTTTGGAGGAAGGGATTCAAGCATCCACAGCACTCTTTGGTATGGTATGATCTGGTTTACCCATCAGCAGATGAATTGTGGGCATCCTTTATTTTAGAGGAACTTCATTCATATAGCTCCTTCACTTTTTTATTGGTTTTGTCAAAGTTAGAATTTTGTATGACAACTTTCTTGTCACAAAGAAAGCCAGACACTCCCATTTTGATATTTTTCTGTTTGCAAATTAAGCAGTTAATCACAGACCAGATTGTACATTTTCATGATCATGTGCCGCATCCTGAGCAGCTCCCTATAGGTATGTTCCAAGTATTTTACAAAATATCTGTTTGCAAAGAAACTGAATGTACCACACCCTGAAACTTTCTTTAGCCTCAGTTTCTCAAAGCAATTTCCCTGTTTATCCATATCAAATTGTAGGAATGCCAGTGGTCAAAAATCAGATTTACCTCACAACTTGGCCTGCACAGAATCTCTGCAGATTTGACATCACTGATATTTCCTTCCTGAAATAATTTTGAACTTCCAGAACTTTGCAGAATGCTTGGAGCGCTATCTGTATGTTAAAATGGACCAGTTTTGAAAAGCCTTTTTTTTTTCTGCGTTGTACAGCCAGGAATCATCTTCATTCATGATTTTGATTTTGTGCAAGGTAGTCCTTGTAGTTATCTAATTTTTTTTTCATTGAATCCTGAATAAATAGGGATTTGTGGAAGCTGCAAGTAATGGGACTTTCATCATTTCATTAAAATAACTGAATGATATACATTTTTACACTTGAAATAAAGGAGAAACTCAAATTTGGTCTCCAGTTCAGCATTACACCAAATAACAGTAAGTTCCAGTTTTGAGATGAACAGTGGATATTTGCGGCTGACAAATCATGGGAGATTATAGTTTGACTATGTGGGCATGGAGCTCTTTGGCCCACCAAATTCTGACCTGAAGCGGCAGTTTTACCGCCTTGCTGACTGTGATATTTTCTTATTATAAGTTATTTTTTATTAAAGTGGCTGTATTTTACCAACATTATTTATGTGTCAATGGTCACCAGATTCTGTTTCTTTTATATTATAGAATTGTTTTCGGGTATTGTATACGTTTAGATGTCGTAATTTTTCAAGGAAAACTGATATTTAAAGCCGGAGACATTGAAGACATCAATGAGATTTTGCAGTGAAAGAAATACACTTGTATAACAGTTGTGCCAGCAACCTCTACTAACTTTCTGCTTCTTAAAATAGGCAGGGTGAGAACATTCTTGCACTGCAGTATGATACTATTGCTGAAGCTTTTGTCTATGTGCATGCATGGCTTGATTGAAGTAAGTTAATGGGACACACAGTACTCTGTCTGTCGTAACTGTTACCAATATCTGGACCAGATTTATTTATAGATTGTTAACTAAAATGAAAAATATGAAAAGAATTTTGCTTGTTACTGCTTTCCTTCTTCAACCAATGTCAGGACAGATAATTGCTTTTTTTTTTTTTTCATGAAGCAACGCTTCAGAAAAAGAGAAAATCCAGCTTTTTGGGTCTACCTACATACTTTCATCAGTGTTAATGTTGTTCTTTGCCGTAGTGGGCAAAACACTTTTTGCTTTGAACTCCTCAGGCTTCGTCAGGTTCTATGATAAAGCATTTTATGTGTAGGGTTTGGGTTGTTTTTTTTTTTAGTGATTTTTATCGAGATGACTTCAATCTTGACTTTGTAGTAATTACTAATCAGTTATCTAACAATGACAATATAGTCCACATGGCAACCTGGGTAATCAGCTGTTGTATGTGATTAGGAAATATTTTAAAACTAATCACTTTTTAAACTGAAATAGTATTTAAACAAGTTTTATGCAATCCGTCCACTTGAATATGTTTTGTTTTCCTATGTTGCATCTTATACATTTATTTTCAGTATTTGTATATGTTATTGTGATCTTTGTGTTCATTCTTTAACCATAATCTTATGTTGTCCATGTGAGACCCTCGCAAGATAATTATGTAGCAATTACTCTTAAATCCACATCACTGATAATCTTAGTGCACAGTTGATTATAAAAAAAGCTCTGACTAGAGCATTTTATGCCATTTTTCATGTGCTGTACAAAACTTGCTTTTCTTTATACGAGAAATCTGCATACCTTCTGTAGCTGTGAATGTTTTTCTGTGCATTTTGGTGGGGGGGGGGGGGGGGGTGTGTGTGTGCAAACCTGGTATAATTTCATTTTCAGTGCCATTTTTGTTTGAACCTATGACTTTTTTTTTTAAGCAGAAAAGATTCAACCCAGCAAATTCAGGGTTGGGGGGACATTTGAGAATGAAATGATCAAGACAGCATGGAAAACCTGCTAACATCATTGTACACCTGTTGTCTTTGGAAGTATGAGGAAAATGAGACTTGATTTTATGTTTGACTTTGTGTCATGAAATATTGAATGAACTGAACTAAGTCTTGAATATGTAGGTAGAAAGGGAGAATGAAAGAGATGATGCAGTGGCGTGAACAATTGGGTTTAATTGGGTAAGACGAGACAGACAAGAACGAACAATTTGACAGGGCAACATAGTACAAACCAATCTCGCAGGAGGGCGTTTATTCCTCTTTGTTACATACAGATTCACAAGAGACTAAATTAATAGTCACAGATAAGTGCATTAATTAATTCTAGTTCACCTATCCTCCGTAAGTTGCTGCAAACAAAATTTTAACTAGACTGTCTGTCTTTAACTCGAAATACAGAAGTCAAACAATGGGACGGAATTGACATGTACCTCTGTTACAACCACTGTCCAATAAAGCAGTAGTGTGTGTGCAATGGGATATGTCTTTTGGAGAATTTTGCAAAAGTGCAGGATTTCGATCCATGGCCACATTCCAAGCAGTGGCTTTACTAGTTCAAGTTGAGTGAGTTTGGTAACCTGGCCAGCAAATTCTCAGACTGCCTGAACAAATGGCTCGTAGGTTTTTGTAACACGTGATACATTTCTGGAAAGTTGATTTCATTGGCTGTGGCAGAATGATGTTGATACATGTAGAAGGTAAACTTTCATTCAACAGAAAGAGATATAGGTATTTCAGAATTTCAATGACGTTAGCGAATAAATTTTGTAAATTTGAAACGTGTGATAGTTGGAGATTGCAAGCGGTGTTTCTTTTGTCCACAATATGAATGTTGTTCATTTTGTCCTTATTAGCTGGAGGTGATGGAAGTATCAGCAAATGGTATTTGCTCATGGGTTTAAAGAATGAATATTTGATATTGGCTTGTCTCATTGTCAGGACTTTTTCATTTTCAAAAATCAAATAAAAACATTTACAAAGTTGAAATTCACATATTAGTAGTTTAAACAATATTTTTAAGTTGAGAATGATTGATGGTTTGAGAGAGAGTGAGTCTTCCTGTGTTTGATAATGGAAATTGCTGGCTTTCACTTCTAATGCAAATTATATTGTAAAGGGAGTAAGGCCTCCAATGTAATCATGAAAGGCTTTTTGACCACTGAGCCTTAAATTCTACAAAAGATCATATTACACATAAAAAGATGTAGTGTGCATGGGCATATTTTTAAAGGTCTTGAAGTTCGCTGTATTTTTAATACTTTCGTTGATTTTGAGCCGCAGCTGAGTTGAACAGAAGAAAGTCTTCTGACATTTTGAGCCGGAAAAAAAAGACATTTTGTTTGAGTGAAATTAAAAAGTATGACAGGAAATTTCCTTCTGCACCTCAATTTACACACTGGTGATCAAAACTCAACTTTAAAAATCACATATGTGTATTCCCCAAGTCAGTAGGCCGACTAGTATCAATATTATATTATTGTATGTCTTCTACTATGCCCTTAAGTGAAGAAAGCTTGATAAGCATTCATGGACTAAACTCATTCTTGTAAGAGTTGTTTTGACTCACAAATAATTATTTTTTTTAAAGCCTACAGACTTGCAGAGAAGCAATGACATCCTGACACTTTTTTTTTTTTTAACCATTATAACAATAATGTAATGACAAAAAAAGACATGGATATGATGTTGTTTATTTCACAAAAAATATCTGAAACCATATTCTAATTATCAATGATGAAGTATTCCCACGACCAGAGAGGCAAAGAATTTTGTTATACGTGACTGTTTGCCAGAAATGATCAGCTTGGCCACATTTTTCCTCTCTCTCAAATTCTACTGAGTAAAACAAGAGATATATGTATTAAGAACATACTGTGCAGAGAAAATCTTGTCAGAACACTGTGAACTGAAACAATGCAATTTTTCTCTCCTCAAACTGACCAATGACAGTTAAAACTAGAATTGAGTTTTTTTTTTAAAAATGACATTTGGGCATTGAAAGTTTATTGAACCAACTTTCTCAAACATTGAGACCACGAGACCAAAATTGTAGCTTGTCATTCTGTTATGCACCCTCATGGGAAAACCTGGGTTTTTGCATGCGTTTCTGAAATCAATTCCAGTCACAAACAACAATTGCTGTCATCCCAAATCTTACATATTTCTATGTAATTAGCATTTCAAGTGTATAAGAAATTAATGATAAATGGTGCAAAGTATTGAATTTTTGATTCATTAACAGTATGCAAAATGAAATTTAATCCAAAAAGAAGAATTGAAACTCTTCAGAGAATAAAACATGAGAGTGCTGCATACACACGGAAAATGCAAAAAGCATTATTTTACAAGGAATGTGCACTTTTATGAATGACAACATTTTTGTTTTTCGTTAATTGTGATCATGAGATATACATCGAAATTATAAACCCAGATTTTCCCTGAGGGTGGTGTAAAGAAACTTTATTTGAAGACAAGCTAGGACCAGGAATTTTATCTCATGATCTAAATGGAGTGAATCATGTGCACGTTTACAAAAATTCACATTTTTCCGAATATTTTTCTTTTACAAAGAAATAGCAGCAAAATAAATCTGTACGGTATGTGTACATTATCTGACATTTGACAGGGTGTCAGTTAGTTTTGTTTGTTGTTATGGTTTCTCCCCCCTCCCCCATTTTTTCCACTGCTATCAATGGCAGACGAAATGTAAACATTTTCACACTGCTAATAAGTACAGCAAAGTGAGTGGACCGACCTACCCACTAATGGTTATACATTGTGCACTTCTGAAACTAACTTTTGCTCCATTACAAGCAGAATCACAACCTGCTAGTGACCAACGAAGAGCTCAACAGTTGTAATTAGGCACCGCAAATTTTATGATTTTATACCTGCTGCAGCCACATTTTACAAATGTACACTTATCTGCTTAACTGCATCAAAACAGCATCACCAATAACCATCTATAAGAGACCCATGTGAACATGAAAAACCTATTTTCACACTTAAAGAACACAAACATCATTTAAAATGTCATTCTCAGAGAGAGGTGAATCTTTTTATTGACTGAATACAAGCAGACCAGAACCTTGACCAGAACAAAGACCATTTTACCACTGAAAAACAACAGTCGAATGAACAGTTTTGGTTACAAGGAGTTTTATACAGTGAATTGGATTGGCCTATCCCTCGGGTAAAGTAAAATTCTCATTTTTCACTTTTCAGTGACCTGACAGAGATTGCACAATCCAAATATTCTCAAACTTGCAAAACAAACTAAGCTTTTAATTATTTATTTTTTTTAATTTCTCAACTTGTTTTTGTTTCGCTTTTATCGCCAAAATGCATTCCAAAATTAGGTTCACTGGGCATCACATGAAGTATTTTAATGGAACACTCTGCACTAACGTTTAAATGTCAACTAAAAACTTTACTCAAACATCATAGTATAAAAGTTTAGCTTAGCTGCAAATGCTAGAGGGAAAATTACCACTATCAAGTTGTAATATAAATCTTCTCATCTCTGGAAATCACAATTTCAGTCCATATCATGACTAAAACTGATTATGCTCTTATTACCATCAAAATCTCGAAATATTTCATCATATTGAGTTAATTTTACTATCCAAAGACATTCTACTCAGTTTTACATGATCCTTAAATAAAAAATGAAACTTAGGAAACAAAAACTAATTAAATAACCAAATTAGAATTAATACATTGATAAACCACAAATATCACAAAAACCCACAACATATTGAGGGGTGCTTGCGCAAAACACAGTAACTCAAAAATGTTCAATTTTTGTTTTTTTTGCATATTATTTCACCTTCGTAACTACTACATTTTGACATGAAGCGAATTCCATTATCAAATTAACTGACCTAATTATTGACAAGGATTTAAAGGTTGTAACAGACATTTGATACTTCATGTCAAACTTTCAAGTCGCTCTCCAGTAAAATTTACAAAACTGGCAATACGGTCTTTGCGCAGGCACCCCTCAATATAATAATCTATACTACTGAAAAAAATTCCCCATTATAATGAATTTTCACAATCGTTGAAACTGCTTCACAAAAACATTTATGATGCCTGCAGACATTGCAAGAATTAATATGCATCACTGAACGAGAGTTATGACATTGGTTTACATAATTTACTTACAACCTTAGAATGAAAAGTAACAAACCAGTATTGACAGAAAAATAATGTCTTTCCTGAATTTCTCTATTTTCTGGTCCCAACAAAATGAGTCTGTTGGCAAAGTACCATTCTCTCTAACTGTTTTACAGAAGGAAGTTAAAATTATAATTTCTCCAATTTCTACAGAAGCAATTTCTTTTTTCCAAAGTTTAAAAAAATTTTAGACCCACATATTACAATGGAATTCTGGGGCGTTATGAGGGGTTTAACCAATCACCGATATTATCAGTTCTTCTGCTGTTCAAGTTTGTGCCAATCACCGACGTATTGGTGCACAAGAATGCTAGGCTATTTTGTTTCAGGAAGAAAGAAATTCAACTTTCTATTAATAGATGCTGTAGTTAAGTCTTCATTCATCTCCCCCCTATTTTCTTCCTGTATCGGTAAATGTGGAAAAATCCTTGGCGCATAAAGAGTTAAGACTGCACAATCACTATGTCTTAAACCTACAGAACAGTACTATGTAATGTCTTTATACGCATATTTGTAAAATGTGTTGGTTTTCTCACAGGCAGTTGGAATATTGTTTCCTTCTTGGAAAATACATTCACTTCACCTATAAGAGCTGGGCTGAACTGTCTCGATGATAAATTTTAAATATCACTGCAGGAAAAAAAAATTTTTTTAATGAAATTCGCACAGACAGGAAATTCACTGCATGCATACAAATTATTAATGCCCCACTAGACTTTTCTTACGGGCCTGCAAATTTGACAATATCAACCTCTGGACGTTCGCTCTAAGAGTGGTGGCAAAAGTATTGGGAACACAATGGAGACAGGGTTTACAGCACATAAGCATTACCGCTGGGAAAAACTAACAAAGTGAATAAATGACCAATAAATGCAGAACTCTGTACAATTCTTTGAGTCCTATCTGAAACAGCTCTACAACTGCAGTCATCCACATTACCAGCCCTACAAATTTACAGGCATCGTTAGAATCTGAAGCTGCCTTACTGTTTGTTAGCGTCATGTCTGCATGATGATTCATGTTCAAAATGCTTTGCACATAAAGTGTCCCCAAGCATTTACAGACCCATCAATGTAAAATCTATTGCATTTTTAATCCCTTCACTGACCTATGGACATAGAGTATGTCCTTAAATTGATTTATAATGCATCTGCACATCATTTAAAACCCACAGATGACAACATCATTCTCAGAGAGAGGTAAATCTTTTTAATGACTGAATACAAGCAGACCAGAACCTTGTGATCACAAAGACCATTTTACCACTGAAAAACAACAGTTGAATGAACAGTTTTGGTTAGAAGGAGTTTCACACAGTGAATTACAATGCATCTGCACAATTGATGTACACTGTACATCTTACAAACCTGTGAGTTCCATGCACTTTAAGAATTTTTTTTAGCAGGCAGTGGGGGAAAACGTGTAGCAGTCAACTGTGCTGTGAACATGCACTAAAATCAATAATGTAAGTACAGACTTCACATATACCATAAGCCCTACTAATCTGTAAGTTCAGGTATTTTAAGGATTTTTTCCAGCATATAGCAGAGAAAAAACATGTATCACTGAAAGGGTTAAAAAAAAAAAAGCCACATACTTGATGGTGTTAATTATATTGGAAATGTTCAATCCCAGAGTCCCAAATTTGTCCAAAAGTTCCATTACTTTCTGAAATTTTATTGTGTCAGTCACTTGTGCAACCTTGTTGAACAGATAAATGAAATTAGGGAATGACACCTATACTATCATATGTAAAGATATACTGCGCAAAACACAATGACACGTTCAGTTCAACAAGATGAATAAGTAACCAGGGTGAAATCCCTTGTTATGGTAAACGATGTTCATTAAAATAATGATTTCCATCAACATATACCTGGTGCATATACATTCATATACTATAAAAAAAAATTTATTATATTATTATAATATGGACTTGTTTTTTTTTCATTCCTCATATTTGAACGATGTCATTAAAACTATACAACACTATGTACATTAGCACAGGGAATTCCCAATTGATGATGTCACAAGGGTCAAGGTCATGACTGTCTTGAGAGGATTGAATGTTCAAGAGCAGCCTGCTGTAGCACAGGTAACAACAACTGGAAAGCATCCTGGATGTAAGTACTGCTGTTGGTGGCCTGAGAATGGACAAACATGGGCTAAGCTTTAGGATTCTTAACTCTTTCTTACTTCAACTCTTTCCATCCTTCTCTTAACACAAAATAACAAAATATATTTTCTCACAAACATCCCAATTTACTTTCTTCACTTCTATCACTTTTATTTGATATCCAAACTTGAAGATCCTAGTTTACTTTCTTCACTTCTATCACTTTTATTTGATATCCAAACTTGAAGATCCTAATTTACTTTCTTCACTTCCATCACTTTTATTTGATATCCAAACTTTAACATTCTAATTTACTTTCTTCACTTCCATCACTTTTATTTGATATCCAAACTAGAAGATCCTAATTTACTTTCTTCACTTCTATCACTTTTATTTGATATCCAAACTTGAAGATCCTAATTTACTTTCTTCACTTCCATCACTTTCAAACTTGAAGATCCTAATTTACTTTCTTCACTTCTATCATTTTTATTTGATATCCAAACTTGAAGATCCTAATTTACTTTCTTCACTTCTATCACTTTTATTTGAGATCCAAACTTGAAGATCCTAATTTACTTTCTTCACTTCTATCACTTTTATTTGAGATCCAAACTTGAAGATCCTAATTTACTTTCTTCACTTCTATCACTTTTATTTGAGATCCAAACTTGAAGATCCTAATTTACTTTCTTCACTTCTATCACTTTTATTTGAGATCCAAACTTGAAGATCCTAATTTACTTTCTTCACTTCTATCACTTTTATTTGATATCCAAACTTTAACATTCTAATTTACTTTCTTCACTTCCATCACATTTATTTGATATCCAAACTTGAAGATCCTAATTTACTTTCTTCACTTCTATCACTTTTATTTGAGATCCAAACTTGAAGATCCTAATTTACTTTCTTCACTTCTATCACTTTCATCTGATATCCAAACTTCAAGATTCTCTGTCCTTCTTGCTTTCTATCTTCCCATTCTTCCCTATTTTCTGTTTCTTTTTTCCAATAATAATAATAATAATACATAACATTTATATAGTGCTTCATCCCATTAACAACCGGGCTCTGAGCATTTTTTTTCCCAATAAGCTCCCCAACCTCCTGTCTTTCTTCATTCCAATTCCTTCAAGCACAAAGATTTATCATCCTTTTTAATTTCAATCTGTTCACCCTTCCTTCCATTTCTCTATCCTTTCATCCTTCCTTAGCCCCAATTGTTCCAACTTCCCGTTCTTCTTCGTTACTCTTTTTCCAATTTCTTGTCTTTATCTCCCACCAAATTTTCAACACTTTCACCAACCCTGAAACCATCTAACATTTACTCACCTCAAGATAAACATTTGTCACAAGAGGTGTGATTTCATCTGTTGTTTCTTTTTCATCCTGCAAATAAGCATAAATGACTAATATATATAGATGAAAATAACCTTTAATGCAAGTAAAACACAGTGTTAAGTCACAACAATATAATATGCATATTGTTGCATAAAAACATCACCAGGAAACAATGATTTAAATAAAATGCTATTAATATTAACCTTTACACAGTCATAAAGCTAGATGGCAAAATATTGCCTATGATTTGTATTTCTGTAATGACTTTAAAAGTAAAATATTTCAATTGCCAAAAGCATACTACAACTACAATTTACACCAATAACACAGACTCTTACAAAAATTTAACTGTCACTACACGAAATGCGGTCTCTATCATACTTACAGCCATTTTGTTCAGGCAGTCTGAGAATTTGCTGGCCATATTACCAACTTCATGGCACAGAACTCCAGTCAACCTGCAAGATATGTTGAGAAAAAATTACTTCAGTGAAACGGGGCAGTTCAAAAAATAATTTCTTACATGGCAACATTCCGCAAAATCACATTCTCAAATGTCAAATTAAGTTCACATGTTTAAAATACACCTTAAATCACTTCAGCAATTCCAAACTGGCAATGAAAAAAATCAAATTCTTTCCTTTTTTCAATTTTATTTCACAAATACTGCCTCACTATAAACCAGAAAGTAAAGTTGCAGGCAGGTAATATCTTCAACAACTTAATCAAATCCCAGTCATAAATACTTTTGTAGAGACCATTATCAGTTGAACAATTTTGATCTTGTCCTGATGATATAAGTCAAATCAATGTCAATCCTTTATCCATCTCACAGCCCTAAAGTTAATTAGTGCTGCATTATTGCATTATCCTACTTTGCCAAGTTGTGGGCTTGAGCAGCAGTCATACTTTCAATAACCTTATCTGAAGTGGAAATTCCAGCGATCAACATTTCTGTCAAAATCCATATCAGTTAAAGAGTTTGAGCCATTTGATAAGAATATAATTCAAATCAGGCATCAGCTTTTAATTAGTCCCATGGCATTAAAGATCATTACAGTTTCTCCGCTCTGTACTGCCCTTACCTGGCCAAACTATGAGCTCTTTCAGTGCAGTCTTTATCCTTGTCTCTCTCCATCAGCACCAACTCTCCTGCCTTATGAAACTGTTCCACTCCTTTTGCTGTCAATTCTGCCAGAGCCTGGATGCTTTTTTGATGCACCTCCTGAAGTAGAGAGGAATGATAACACATTTCAGTATCTTTCTTGCACCACATAACTCAATACTCAACTATATTTTGACTTAACCCTATTAGGCCTGGTACATCATATTGAGAGGACCCCATCAAGTGTCCCATGTTCTATGTTTGTACCAATCCCCAAGTAGTTTTGCTCGAAGACCAATTTGAACATCACGATTAGGGTTTAAAACACTGTCTTTACCCGTCTGGATGCAATTTCATGTGAGTGTATATCAAAAAAAGAAATAAGGATACATTACTGACATAAAAGTTAAACTGCAGCTGAGTCGAGGCATTTCACAAAATTTTTCATCTGTCCACACTTGGCATCTCGAGGATTAAGGCACAAGAAAGACTACCTTCACACTATCCGACTCATGGGATTCATGAGAGTCAAAGTCGACTATCCACTGTTTAACCATGTCATGGACTTTATTCAGTTTATCTGGTGCTGTGCCCAGTTCTAGCTTGGACAGGTGCTGGCTGACCAAACTAGAGAAGTCTTGCTCTGTTGTGGTCTCTGTGGGTGGAGATCACCAGGAAAACACAAGTATTAGAACAATTTAAGATTATAAGGCTTATATTTTTAAGAAAATAACAACTTCACACTGAAATTTACTTTCTTTCCATTCTCATCCTACAACATATCTCAACAAAATTATTGCCAAACTCTTATTTTATTTTCTTAGCATTTATTAACTCCTTCCCTACAGTAAGCCGAATATTGAGCTCGCAGAGTTTCACTTCACTACATAAAGCCGAATATTCAGCTCGAGTGGACACTGATTTTCCAACACTTATATCTAAGCCAACTTGTTGTATTATTGAATCCTATCCCGATTCATTGATTTTCCTTTACTTTGATGTCTAATGTATTGTGTCTTGTGTTCAAATTGAGTGAAAGAAAACACATCTTTCAACCATCCCTAAATTTCAAACTGGATAGTGTTGAGAGTTCCCATCCACAACCACAAAAGTCACCATAGGTAATGAGTTAAGGAAACTGACAGTGAAGAAACTCTCAGCACCATGAAACAAGAACCACTGAAAATGTCTCAAAAGCAAGGAAGCCCATTCTTAAGGACGTTAGAAATGCATGTTTACACGTATTATATATGACTCATTCTCAAAAGGTCGTCATTGTGGTGGTGGCCCTAGAAAATTGGTTTTCTCTCAGCTCAGCTGAAAGCATTTACTTCCACTCATAGTACAATGCGTAGCAGACAGGTTAAAGAGATAGATTTCATAATCTCAGCTACCACAAACACCTCAAACTGAAGAAAATGAATTAAAAAGTGAGAATTTGGTACTATTTTTGCCCTAGAATTTGTTACATTGCAGGTGGGCTATCCTACATGGTCAAAACATTAAAAAAAGTATGAGCTAATAAGTTAAAATTATTGATGTATAAGATGGGGGGATGTTTAATGTTCAAGATTCAGCTACTTGTTTACATATTGAGTTGAATTATTTTGTCCTAATGGGGGGTATAAAATTTGATTTGAGACGTCACAGTGTCAGTCATCACAACACCTAAAAAATGATAGATCTAGCGGGAAAACGCTGACGTTTCTGTGAGTGTGAGGTGCACTGGGGCTTTCTTTGATATTTCGGGGTTTATTTTCTATTAGACTTTCAGTGATGAGATTTTAGCTTCAGTGAAATAAAAGCAAACGAAATCAACAGCCTCGTTGTCGGTCATTCTGTGACGTCTCGGGCTGTGACGATATCATCTATTCGCAAATTTTGTTTCGGTGTCATTCAACTTTTTACAGTAACATTTAGTTACTTCCGCCAAGAAACGGAAGTCGGATTTCGAAAGTTCGAGTGCATTGGCGTGGTTCCGAGCATAGAAGTTGTGGGTCATCACTGGTGCTTATGTGACGTCTCGGTGCAATGTGACGTCTTAGGCCGTTCACGGGCGCCGTTAGCGTCATCAAAGCTGTCTAGGGCGACTTTGCGAGGCCAGAAAGTAAGATTGTCTAACTCGACACTGAACTATGACGCAAATTGCGACAGTTTGCCGATTTTGCAGCTCTATCGATTCGAATGGGTAAGTATGACCAACATTAGACCTATGTCACTGTGACGTCTTCGCCACAATTATTGTATAACTTTAAATCCATTCATTATTTGTGATATATGGCGTGATAGTTTATGCATGAAATGAGTTTTTAGATTAAATGACAAAGGTTTTTAGCCCAGACACCGAGTTACACTTACATGCTAGGCAGATAACTACCAAGACGTCACACGAATCTATGTGACTGACGGGTAGTCCATCATTGTGACAGCCTAGCTACAATTACCACCAACTTTTAATCTATCTATTATTTGTGATAAACTGAGCTAGATTTAGATGCAGGAAATGGCTTTTTAGAATAAAAAGATGGGGGTTTGAGCCCAGTCAGAAAGTTAGACCTACTGCAAAGCAGATTTCTGCTGAGACGTCACACTCATCCATGTGACTGCCAATGGCAGGGCTATTGTGATGTCTCAGATTTCTTGCCATTTTAATGCATTGTTTGAATATAATAATATCAAAGCAGATTTTGGAAACGTGAGTATGGATAACATGGGTGAGAAAGGCAGAGATTTCTTTTAGTATGGGAATAAACTTCTTTTTCGTTTACAGTTCAGTTTTTAGTGTGTGTCATAGTAACTTATTTGAATGCATGTTTCTAAAAACTTTATATTAAAATAAGAAGCAGTGAATTGTATACATAATAGATAATGCTAAGTTTCTTTGTGTAACTGAGTTATTTTTGGCAGATTTAGCTTTGATCGAGCATGGATTTAAAGAAAGTGCTACAGAATGTGTAACTGCCTTCTTCTTCTTCTTTTTTTAAAAATTATGACAACTGACACTGTCATCATAGTGGTATTTCAGAATCTTAAAGTTTTTTTTGCAGGCCTATGTTTTCAAGAAATTCATCTTTTAAGTACGGTACATCTTACATGTATGATGTACTCCAGTAAGTAGTAATCTCAAGAGACTTATATTGCTAATGTTGTACCGGTTCATGTAATTTGTAATGTCAGTTTACAATGGTGATAATTATGTCCCAGCAGACGTATGACAGATTGGAATTTCAGGACCTGTTCACCCCTCACTTCATGCATTTTACCCCCTTTTTCTAAAGTTGAAAATGAAAAAAAAATATTTCAGGAAATGATACTAGTTAAGTGGCCAGTCAATCGTATGAAAAGACAGAAAATCAAAGTGTAACCTGAAAATTATAAATTTCTTGTTGATTCTTTTATGTTTTAAAATTTCTGTTGGATTCTTAGTACGCCCTAGTCATTTCAAAGTCACTGAAATAATGCCATAGTTCTTCTCCAGGTACCTCAAAAAAGTTCCACATCCCTAGATAGAAAGCCACCTCCATTTGACAAGAAAAGCAAGATAAGGTTGCAGTATGATTATGAAAGTGTTCAGCAAAGCTGAAGGCCGATTCTCATGTATACAGAAGACAAACTTCAAGGTGATACAAAGAACAATAACAACGGCATCAAATTGATGAACAGAAGGCTCACCAGAAGAAATAAAACTAGGCTTCACACTGCAGCATGATTCAAATACCAAATTTGATAACTGGCACAATTAATTTTGTTAATGTTGAGTCTGATTTTTTTTTTAATTTAATTTATTTATTTGGTTTTTATTCAGTTTTCATTCATGAACTGAAACCTTGGATAATAAATATTTTTATAATAATATATTTTAAATTACTGGTGTGAAGATTATTGATCATAGAACCTCTATAAGTGCAGGAAGCTATGAAACTGACCAAAAAGAGTGGGGCATTGGATTTATGTTGCTTCACTGTGATACTCAGTTGTATTAGTTTATTACTGGATTATACTGATGTCAATTTTTCAATGTTAGAAGCCTACTTTGTTTATTACTCTTGTTTCAGTTGATACGATGGCTCTTTGTTATTGCATTTGTGCAGTCAGTGCTGTTCATGAATAATAAATCTTTGAGTGTGACAATTTGTTCATATTTTTTCTTGTCATCACAGAGAAAAGAGTTCTGTCTGGAAAGAGTGGTCAATAAAATGCTTTTAAATCTATCCTGAACTTCCTTTTGCCCATCAGTAACAAACTGAGGCTCTTGTGGCAAAAGTTTTTTAAGCAAAACCTTTACCAAGACAACATAAAAAATGTGTGTCATCGTGACGTCTTGGCACAGGTCATGTCTAAAGCTAGGCCACAACAAATGTATAAGTGTTGTTTCACCTATAGGTATTAGGTCTACATACACTTGATACAAAACAGTCAGAAGGAAACTGCTCAAGGAAAGTATTGCTATTTAAATGGAAAAATCAGTTGATGGTTGTCAGAGACGTCACGGTGACACACATAAATGGGCCTCTATCTGACCTGAACTGGGTGAAAAAACATACATTTGATATTCATAGGACATGAATCATCATCAGAAAGAGACAGGAAGAAGTTATAAGTCAAATGGAGCTATGTGCACGGCAGGAATGGGGCTAACAGTGTGTCATCAGTGACGTCTTAGACAGGTCACCTTTTGATGTTACAAACCCCATATTTCACAAACAACGTTCAAAGTTATCTTTTAAAGTGCAAAATGGGGTGCAGTACGTCACTACTAAACCTCCCCAAAG
This sequence comes from Onchidella celtica, assembly GCA_963931925.1. Taxonomy (NCBI): domain Eukaryota; kingdom Metazoa; phylum Mollusca; class Gastropoda; order Systellommatophora; family Onchidiidae; genus Onchidella; species Onchidella celtica. Next base: position 34,181,573 of record OZ007573.1, on the reverse strand, counting down.
GAAAAAACATAAAAATAATGAATTTTAAAAAATAGGTACAATGAGTCATATATAACCCAGCCATCTCGAGCCATAAAGTATATACTGAAATGAATGCAATACTAAACTCCCGGCTCATGTACACCAGCATTTAAGAACCTTAATGATCAAAGAACTGATGGAGGTAGTTGTAGTTAAATTCAGTGTCATAAATCTGGGGAAAAAAAATGTTTTTGTTCTTCAGCCAGCAGGGTTAAATACTTAATTATTACCATTTTCTTCTTCATCTTCCTTTACTTCCAAAGCTTCTTTGATGGCAATGAGAGTTGGTTTGATCTCTTTCAAATCCTCCGAGGACAGAGAGTTGAGCAATGAGTGGACTTTCTTCTCACTCTGGTTGGACAACATTTCCAAGGCCTCCAGGTGTGCAATTCCTGATTTTCAAAAAATGAAAAATTCGTAAGCCACACATATTTCAAAGTTCTGAACTCATAAACAAACACAGAAATTGACTTATAAAGAAAGAAAGAAGATAATTCTGTGTGTCTGTTGAGACAATGCAAATAATGCTTTTACTGCAAAAAAGCTAATAAACGATACAATAAAATTTCATTGGGATTTATAAAAAAAAAGCTGCAAAACAGAAGGAAACAGATGTAATGACACACATATAGAAAACTTTCCTTTTCCACTAATCACAATTATTTTGCTCGTTCTAAATAATAATGTCAACTTTGGATGCACCCTGAAGCAGTGTCTTTATAAAAGAATTCAGATGAAAATGTGAAAAGTTAAATATTGTAGCTTGATAATCATCAAAATTGAAAAAAGTATTTTTCTTTCAGAGAAAACCTGAGAAAAATGAGAGGAATCATATTTTGTACCTTGGTAATCATCAAACAAAGTTCCAAAGTGTGCTTTTCTCGCTTCTTCCATCTCTTTCTCTTGTTCTGCTTCCCTCTCAGCTTGATCTCGGGCTTCTCTCAACACACCGGACAGGTTAGGTTTCTTTCCCCTGGGACTGAGGAAATCCCGTGTTTTGCGGAAAGCAGGATCATGCTCTGTGATTGTGCTGTATGTTTTCTTCCCAATACTTTCCAATACGTCAATGCCCCCAGCTGCAAAATTTTCAACTGCATCAAAGCCTTCAGACATGAAGGTGTGTCCTTTAGATGCTAAAGATTTGCCCTGGGGAACAAAAAGTGCAAAATGAACGTAAATATGTGAAGAAAGTAAAGGCATATGATTTAAAGGAAATAACTCACAGGTTCTCATATGTATTTTTCTAGCTTTACTCAGTATGGTTGAACCAACATTTAGAAATCTCTTTGTTATTAACTGTTTCACTGATTTTAAGTAAACTTCTTCCCTTCTGATACGCCAGGCCTCATTTCCTATTCAAAAAGTAACTGCAAAACAAAAATCCTTTCCTATTATTCTGATAGAAAATCAGAAAATAAATATGATACCCACCGTGTTCTGAACTTTCTTTGCTATGTCAGTCACTCCCCAGCTTGCAAACCAACTATTTCCACCTTCGGCACCATCTTCTTTCTTGACTTCATCCTTCTTCCCATCCTCCCCTGGTTTTATTTCTTTCTGTTCTTGCTTGTCCTTTGCCTGTTTCACTCCATCTTCTTTCTGTTCTTTCTCTTGCTCCTCTTCTGGCTGTGATGTCACTAAAATACAAGTTAAGTGTTTATCTGTTTTTGTGTCATACAAATTGTCAGTTTTATGACGAAGGGGCAAATATATCAACAGCTGTGCAAAGAAAAGGTGAAGGCTTAACTTCTCTGTATGACCAACGGGTGAACCGCCAAAATCAGTGATGTGAGAAATTTTGTTTGAAAATTCTGAGCTCCTCTCATCATCTATTTCTCACTTTTCCGTCATACTATATAACACAAAAACTAAAGGAGATTTAACAAAATTGAGCGTGTTGGGTAAAGCTCCCCACCGCAATATACTTTTGATAACCACAAGAGAGTAAATATCACTAATTTGACCTATTCGCCCCTTCGTCATACAGATAAGTTAAGCGTTCGCCTTTCAGTTGTATAGCTCTTTTTAGCTGTTCGCCCCTTCGTCATGAAACCGATGAATGAATAAGTAACTGCCTGTTGCCACAAAGTGACAGAAGCATTCAAAGAGAGAAGGAATGACAGAAAACAAATGCAGCAAAGCAAGTGTAAGGACAAATGACAGAAAAAAACAAAACAACATACAAGTAAACAAACAGAGGGATACAAAAAAAGAAAAGAAACTGTGACACTGCATTCATCTGTGTTAAAGTGAAGGGCTTCACAGTAAAAAAAAAAAGAACAAACATATAGACACATTAACTGATTGAAATACACTGTATACTCTGTTTTGCTATTGGTTTAATGATGAGCCCTTGTAAAGTGCAACTGGACTCACCTGGCAACTAAAATATGGTAAGGTATGCATGAGACTGAGACAGAAAAAGTAAACACAGCTGAAGCAGAGGCATATCTTAACAGGTGCCACATGTATTGTTGATCGTCCTTAGTTTCATTGATCATCTTCCGTTGATTGTTTATCATTCACGTGTTTGATTTGAGTACGAGTCGCCAAATCACCAAAGTTTCAGAGCAAGGGTGAAAGACAACAAGGCTGATGTAGGCGCCGGACCAGTGGCTCGTCACCCATTAATTTTGCTTCACATAGCACAAGAGGCACTGCCCACACCATGACCCAGTCGGGTTGCAGAAGGCAGTGCCTATTATGTTAGTGTGAAGCAAAATTTATGGGCAGCAAGCTGCCAGCCTTGGTCTGTTTTACCCCTAGGTAGGTCAGTGGTTTTTTGAAGAGCTAACATTTTTTCCATGTTGTATGACAAACAATGGGATTTACCATTTCATGGGCAAATAAACACTGACTTTAAATGTTGAACGATAGACGATGAACAACCAATGAAAGTTACTGACAAGAGCTCACTTTACCATGGCTGAATGATGAACGATAAACGATGATCGACTTGCAGGACACCAGGCTTACCTGTGGGTGCCTCTTCCGATGTGGGAGTCGGCTCTGTGACATTCTGAGCTTTTGCAACCTCCTCTGGGTCAGGTACCCCGAGGGATGACTCTACTGATTCAATAATGGTGGAGAATCCATCTCCTGAAATAACCAGAACACAGGCATGAAAATACATTCAAAACAGAGATGTGCTTCTAGGATCATTTCACATGGTAACCCATTTCATGAATAACATCTTGAATGATGTACTTGGGATTTTTCATAGAAATTGTCTCTTTTCTGTGACTATGTTGGAGGAGATAACTCTCTTCTGACGCTTTTCTCAGTTTCTCTCTGGTACACGGACACAGACATATACTTGCATGGCATAATAAGATAGCCAAATTTATTCTACAAATTTATTTATACTACTTGATAACATACCCAGCATTATCCACGATAAACATGTGCTCTTCCCCCCTCCCTAATTAAATAGTATTAAATACTGTCATCCAAGCTAATACCCGCCCACCACCTCATCCCAGTCTGCAAGCCCCGCCCCCTCCCCCCCTTCCGTTTCTCACATCAACTATCTGTTTTGCAGATGACGAAAGAAAGCACATGCAGGCCTACTGTTAACGGCTGTATGTAAGAAGGCACCTCCAATTAGTACAGGCCTCTCCCAATTCAAAACAACTGCAGGTTGGGTCTTTGTGAAAAAAAAAAAGGTTCATGGCGACACAAAGCAAACACAACAAAATACTTCTCCATCATCTCAAATCTCCAAATTTACAAAACCTTCTGCAGGTCAAAAGGAAGGCACCTTTAAAACTCTGTGCAAGTCCTAGCTGTATCAGTCGTGATAGGCCTTGTCAAAAATCATGCGATTTTTTTATGACAATTGAACATGTTAAACGTCTTTCATTTCACCTCACATCTAAAAGTCACATCAGAATTCACTAAGGTATAAAAAAAACAACAGGTTTTCACAAGCTTGATGTATTATTCCAAGCAATTTATATGAGGCTGAATGATGCCTGATCAAAATGTGAACTTACCAACTTGATGTGTGAATGTCTGTACTGAATTTGAAGCTGCCGACAACAGAGAGGAGCCCCAACTGCTCCAGCCCCACCCTCCATCAGACTGAAAATAAAAGAAAACTGTAAGACAGTCGTCTCGTCTTGCACTCATTTACACTCATGCATGCATGCAAGCACATTATCATTCCTTTGACTTCAAAAGACCCCCGATGTGTATTTCATAGCATTTTTGACCCCTTGTAATATTTCAAAAAATGTTAAGCAAAAAATAAAGCGGGGGGGGGGGGGGGGGTGTGAATGAAGGGACATTCCATATGATATAGTACCTTAGGGGCATTTTCCAAATCATGCGCGGGAAAAGAAATAATGGTTGTATTGTAAAAGGTTGTTATTGAATTAACATTTTTGGTTAGTATTATCTTCCTTGTGTGATCTTGGTTTGGTTTCACAAATTTTGCAGTTTCATTTTGCAATGTAAAAAACATGGTATTTTTTCTGTCCCATCAGTTACCAACTAAAATGCAGGCAATTGAATGGACTCATCTTAATTTTTATTATTTAAAACACATTTTTTTCATTTCTGTACCATTTTTCTGGGAGATTGATCAACCCATTTTGAAATAAATGGTTGTTTATTTATTTCGTGGCTTTTTCTTTCCTAAAAAGTATTGTCTGAAGGTCCTGTCAGTTACCGTGGAATGTCCCTGAAAGAAACATAACGTACCATTGACAATGAGATCAAACTTTCCATAAATTATGTTTGCTGTTGTGAATACAACAGAAGTTAACTTTCATTTCAAGCCCTTACTATCATCTTCTGATTTGCAGTTTTAGTGATTCTTAATGAAAGTTCATATAAACCAAAAGAAGTAATAGAAATGGTTCAAAATAATGCCTACTGTCACTCTTCCTTGTGTAATTTCAAAGAATATCAGGTCTCATAGTTGGTATCTGTTATACAAATCATTATTTCTTCAACAATTTTGCATGGCCTTCAACCTCTACCATCTAAACCTAGTAAATGTTTTATTTACCTCCTTTGCTGTCTCTCCTAATCTATCCAGCACTTCTTCTTGGGCTGCAGTGTGATCTCTCTGTCCCCGCGGAATATCCTGACCCTCTGGGGTCTCAATATCACTCTGTAAATTCCTTCTAACATCTCCAGCTTGCTTTGTGCTCTCTGTATCTCCTTCCACGACAGCCTTATCAGCCTTTTGGCCCTGCTTTTGATCTGCTGCGGGGACACTTAGGACTTTGCCACTCTGGGTCATGGCTTTGGTCTGTGTTTTAGTCTCCGTCTGACTAGGTGCCTTAGTTTCAGATGGAGCCGCTGCTGCTGCAGCTTCTGTAGATTTTGTTCCTTCTGTGGTTTTCGTACTATCCTTCCCTTGTCCTTCTGCTCGCGCCACTGTTGAAGTATGTAAGTTCTTTGCTCCTTCAGATTCTTCACCAGTATCCTTTGTCGCTGTTGTAGTGGGTGGAGTTGAAGGTTTTGAGATGGGTTTAGATTTCTCTTGTCCCTTGGCAGGCTGTTGTCCTCCCTTCCCTATGTAAAGATTGAAAATTGCATGGTATAAAATAAGTAAAATGCCAGAATCCATGTATACTGGTGCACTGTGCACTCCTTTCCTGGTGGCGAAATTGCTCTACACTGAAGACTTTTCAAATGCAGCCAGGTTGCAGATTGTTGTTTTATACTGTTTCTATCAAGAGCATTGACTCATTGTATTGCAATGAACCTCTTATAAAATGTAAAAAGAAAAAAATTAAAAACTGTGCTTGCCACTGAACTCCCTCACACAAAAACAGCAAGTGGTCAAATTTTCTCACCTCAGTAAATACACTGTAGCTACATTTAGGCTGAATCTGATTCCATGATCTAGGATTTGTCAAGCTCTTCATTTTAAGAAATTACAAATAAAGTTTTCCCATTGTCTTGGTGGTTTGAGGGCAGACTTTCTGAGCTCAGTCTTACCAATTGTATTGTCTCACAGTTAAGGCAGATTACTTAGAAAAAGGCTTTTTGTGGAGTACCTTAAAGAACAGCAACCGAAAGGTCAGGTAGGAAGCACCTGTGTCCTATCTAAATGTAATGTGTATGAGCCAACGACAAAAGATTGTGGTCACAAATGTGATGTCAGACAAAGTATTTCCCCTTCTAACTTGTGAAATAACACAGGAAATCAGTGGTTCAAATTGTGTTTGGACATCATGATGGAAGATTACTTGGCAATATTATCTTACGAAAATTTCCATTTTAAATCACATCCTTTAAATGTAGCGAATGTGATGCTGGGCAAAAGTTTGTAGCAACGAACTTCTGTCACAGTCTCATATATGGGGGCTTTGTAGAGCTTGCTAACTGATTATAGGACATGGGAAGATGGGACGAGGATAACAGACTGGTCATGTGTGTCGTGAAAGACCACGTGATTTGGATTCCTAGTTTACGTGAAGAGGAATTTATGGGATTTACTTTTATTATACAGTGCAATCCTAATATCTCGACATCAGTGGGACTGTCTGACTTGTGTCGAGTAAAGAGAAAGTCGAAATAGCAGATTAGTGGTGGAAGAGAAAAAAAAAGGGGGGGGGGGTCAAACATCACCATAATGTGAAGTGTCCAATAACTAACGCAATTATGTCCCTTTTTCTATTGTCACCTGTTCCTCCAATATCGCTGTTGTGCGGAGCAAAGATTTACCAATATTGGAGAAATACTGCAGCTATCATATGCGTAGTGCTTTACTGTTTCTTTTTAACCTCGACCTACCTGTTTCTTGAGAAGAAGTGATGATACCGATACACACACAGTACGGCAGTTAACCGAGAGATCTAGGTCAAGGCCTAGTATCAACGGCGCACCAATGTTTTGTGGGGAAAAAAATTAGTCTTTAGTACTCTGTACCTATATTGCCGTACGCTTATGCAAGGCACTCCACACTCGCGTTACTGAAGCCAAGGGTCATCCTCCGTGTCCACACATCCCCTCTCCTACCCCTCCCCGCCAGCACCGCAAAAAGAAATAAAGAGGTCTTATATGCAGAGAGTTGCATGGGCATTTTTGGTAGCACAGTAGTAGATCTAGTGCATTTGTTTTGCCGCGGTCGGGGAGAAACGTGCCGATATAAGAGGAAAGAATGGAATAACATGTCGAGTTACGGGGAAATATTTAGTAGCATTAAAGAAGAAACAGGTTGGGACTTGAAAATTGTGTCGAGTTACCCAGAATGTCGAGAAAAGCCGTGTCGAGATAAGTGGATTGGACTGTATTTTGCTGAGAACTAGTAATCTGAGCTCTGACAAAAAAACAGAAGTCTTCATCTGAGTTATAGCCCACTAAAAAGTCTTACCCCTCTTTTTGTTTTGCTGCTGTTGTTTGCCTTTGGCTTTGGTGGCACCTTTTGCACCTGCCACAGCTGCATCACCTTTCCCATCTCCACCACCACCACCTGTGCCCACACCTTCCTTGTCTTTCTTATCAGTGGCTGTCTTGGATGATTCTGAAACCAACAAATACAACAAAACATTATATATGTCAAAAATGTGGAGTTCACTTTTACTATACAAGGAATGTGAAATGGTGAGTGCATTTAATACAGTAGTTCATATTTTATTATTCTGGCTTCAATCTCTGAATCACTGCTATGTTAAAGGTCGCTGGCACTCTCAAGAGGTATGAAAAAAGATTTGTCATTCTCCAAGTCTCTGCACAGGTTATGCACATAAGTAATATGTGATGAAACATGAGTAAATGACATTAATTAACTAAAAAAAAAAAAAAAAAAATACATTTAGTACTCAACAAGAAGACAAATAACAAACTAAGGTTCTTAGCAATGCCAACTTTATTATCTTTACACATTAGCTATCTTTTTAGACAACAGTCAGCTAACAGCCTATCACATCATTTACATCGAAAGCCAAAGGGGTCCAATATCAAGTAAATATATTTACCATTTGTTTTGGGTGCTGACTTCTTTGAAGCTGCTTCTTCCCCTTCATCAGCACTTGCAAAGGCTTCTTCTGAGTCAGACATAACTGCCTGTAAATTTGAACAATTATAAGACTGAACAAAGCCAGTGCTACAGTGACAATCCAATAGAAAAAAGGCCTTGATTCATACTTTTGGAACCTACATCTCCCAAATCCAACAGACAGTCAATGGCCATAATCAGGGCTGGATTAACCACATAAGCAAAACAAGGGCATGCTAAGGGCACTACAGGAAGGGGGCACCACAGAAACTATCTCTACTAAGTATAGCTCTATTAACCCTCACCCTGCGCGGGGCGGCAATAGTCGGTATTGACTTGCAAGCGCTCACGCCGCACGGGCGGCAAAAGTCGCCCAGGTCAAGCTGACCGCACCACGCGCAAGCCGTATTTTCACGCATCGGGTCACTGACCTTTTTGAGACGTAACCACCGTGTTATTGTTCACTGTATCTCTTCTAAATCAAACGCATTGTGACATGGACATGTTAACCAGTGAACCACTGGTCGGAATCACAAAGACTAAGCTTTCAAAGGCTCTCCCCACACTTTCAAAAGATGTAACATCGACATGCGAACTGTTGCTCAACAAATTTGCAATATTATCTCATTTTCTCACAAGCTGACCACCATCTGGAGTTGTCTGTATCTAAGAACCAATCAGAACCAAGCTCTGAAATAATCTTTGCCCCAAATGCCCACATTGGTTTATTAGTATGTGTCAATCAGGATGAAACCATTTGTGTAGGGCTTGGGAGGGCATGGCTTGTTATCACACTTCGTTCTCACGAAAACTACAGCTGTCAGCTTGGAATCATAAGTCAGATCATTGGTTAGAGACTGACAGACTAAGGTTTTGCTGGTTAATTCATTATCAAGTGTGATACGGCATAGCAGCGAATGTTTTCATACCGATCAATAAAAACCGAACCACGTGGACAGCGTATGTGGTCATCGCATAGCGGCACGGGTCAGTGACCCCAGATAAGATTCTCCTTGAGTAAGGTCACTGACCATGCAGCGGGCTTTACGGGTAGCGCGCGGGGTATGGGTTAAAAACAGATGTGTTACATTATATAATATCGATTCGTTTTGAGGATCTGATCAAAGACTTTGCAATTTAAAAGAGTAGGAGAAAACTTTTCAAATAAAAGTAAAGTGGGACTATACAAAAATAAACATGATTTTTCCACCTTACTGTAATTTTGTTTCATAAAGAAAAATAAACTTTTATAGTTTATTTTCGTTTATATTTTGAATCTTTTAAGTGCTTAGGGCCTCTAAAGATCTTAATCCGGCCCTGGGCCAATTAATACAAAAGACATTGCTAAGCCTTGCAGTCTGCAAACCTTCATTTCATATAAAGCAGGCAGTAGCTTTTTTGTATAGTATCTGACACAGCATTCTCTTTTCCCTAAGAAACTATGCCCTGGAGATTTAGCAGTATAAGACCTCGAACATAATGAAACTCTATAAACTTAAGTACTCATATAAAACCCAATCATATACTATACTGCCTACAGCTCCATGAAGTGCTGTCAAATAACCAGGGCGGTTCTTGTCTAGCGCACTGGCGCTCAAAGCAGGCACTGTCAACTCACTAAACCCAGTAGGGGGCATTAGGGTCACTTACAGTAGCATGCTTTCGGTACACTTAGGCTACCTTGAGTTCGTAAGAAAGGTGTTTCCTCAGCTAAAAACCTTAAGTCACACTATGTTATTTGAAGCGCAGTGCGCCAGTTGGCAGCCTTTTTGTGCTCTGCATTTTATTACTTGTTGTTCCTCATCAACATCGGCTTTCTTTTGGATTTTTATACCAGCATGTTTATAAGGTTTCAGTGAATTCATGTGTGAAAAAATATTGTGAAAATTATGAAATTGAAGTCAGAAATTCTCAGATCAATTTTAAGATCTTCAAGTTGGAATAATTTCCACCATTGTGCTTGTGTTATTCTTGGCCTGTCACTACTCATGGCTAGTACAGGTAACATTGTTTTGACAAGTGAACACTTACACACTGAGACCGGTGTGCACACTGATGTGCTTGATGAAGTGAATATGAACACCTTCAGTCAACAACTGTGTAATCCCACAATGGCCTATTCAAGAGACCAGCTGTGTGCTTTAAGACCCTTGAACACAGCAATTGTACCACCTAGTGTAATGCATAGACTAAGAAACAACAAAATTAACTTAATACCAGCAACCAAACGCTCAAGAAGGGGAGGCAAACAGAGAATTAAAGTAAACATCACCAGTAGACATGGTTGTCTCCCTGGATATAGACAAGTATGCAAAGCAAATTTAATCAAAGTGGACACTGATGATGTAGAATGTGACCAGTGCAGTAACATCAGAGTCGGTTATTTAAATGCTCAGTCATCTAGAAATAAAACTGAAGACATTGTGGACCTCATTCACGAAAAGAATCTAGATTTACTTTTTATCGTTGAAACATGGTTAGTGAAAGAGCGTGATGCTATTATTGAAGATGAACTGACACCTCCTAATTTCAAAATTAAATCTTTTCCTCGGAAAAATCGTCTTGGAGGCGGGATCGCTGTAATTTTCAGAAAATCACTTGAACCAAAAATTGTTATTAAACCGGAAACTAGCTACCAACCTGAAACATTTGAGATTATGGAGCTATCATTAGATCTTGGCACCAAAGTCTTTCATTTTGTCTGCATTTATCGAGCGTCAGGCAGTAAAACCAATTTTCTGAGTGAACTTGAAGTTCTCCTACCACGCTTAACCTGCGGGAAAGGATACCCTGTTCTTTTGGGTGATCTTAATTTTCATTTTGATTCTGAAACATCATCTGAAGTAAAACGACTTAAAGAACTTATCGACCAATGCAACATGTCTCAGATAATCAAATGTCCAACTCATCGAGCTGGTCACATCTTAGATTTAGTGATCATCAAACAAACCTTGAGCACCTTCACCAACACCGCCGTCCTAGAAAAACTCATTTCGGATCATAAAACCATCGTACTCGATGTCAGGGTTAGGACTAGAATTGTTGTGCTGGGTCACGGGTTTGTTTATTTCATGTCATCATTGATTTTAGCCAGTGCAAATGTCCTTGAACTATTCCCGTGGACAGTTTGTTTTTGTGACGCTTTTTCTTAGAGATGGAAAGAAAGTGGGGCAAGATAGAACGAATGGATAAATTAACAGTGACGGTGCAGTTTTCGACCCCGTGGTTTGGGTGTGCTTTAGCAAGGAAAGACGGGGCGAATAAGGAGTGAATAAATTCGTACATAAAACGTAGAGGGTGAGGAGACTTTACGAAAGCTTTTGACATCCTAATTTAACTTTGTCTGTTACTATTAATAGACTGCGAGCTGAGCTCGAAATGGATGCACCAATCAAATTTGAGCAGTCGCTGGGGATTGCAGAAGATATAAGCGGAGCCATCTTTAGGTTTCTTCACTCCATGCAGAATTTTCCACCTGCGAGGGCGTCGGCTTAAGATTCGGCCTGAGAGAATCATGAGATTGTTAGAGACCTGTCTATGTCCTTGATAGACAATGGAATTACCCACAGCTATTTCCTTCTATTCCCTGATTTCATATCAGGGACTAATCGTAAGTTTCGACACAGAGATTCGACGATGAATGTGAATCTGACCCTAATTTTCCAGTAGAAGTACTACCAAAGGATGCAAGACTATAATGTTTTTTACTTGCAACTAGATCTAGAATGAATGTCTGGTATACACATTTGTAAATTGTAATTGATGTGTCTGGATGAGGCTGGGGATTGCCAGCCCATCCTAGAGCAGATCTAGATCTATCTTAACTCCGTCAGTGTGTCTTGACGGTTTGATCCTTTATAAGAAATTAACTGAGTAACATTGTCGTCTGAGACATAAGCACATTATTTGTGAGATAGTAGGCAGACTAGACTCTATATTTCTGAAGATAAATAAGTAATAAGTAAACTGTGAATGAGTCAGAATGATATCTTTTAAGAATCTAGAGGAGACTTCTAGTTATGTATTATAGTATTTTCATTTGATGCTGCTGATGTTGTCCTTTTAATATGTAAACGATAGACGAAATTGTTAGGAACTTAAAGTAATAAATTTGTGGCCCTGCAAGGTCCTTGATAAAACTTACTCAAAATTGTTATTAGTGTATGTGGCATGGTATGGCAGAGTAATTGTTAAAAACCTCTCGATAGTTTAAAATGCAGTCGAACACGTAATTCATAATAACCATCCCCGTAACACTCGAGGGCATACCCCAAATCGTAACACTGGAGGGGACACCCGGGTTCGAACCAGGGACCTCTCGAGTTTATAATTGAAACGGACCATCGTCCGTTGTTATTCTTAAAGACTAACAGGGCTAAAAATGCTCGATTAACGAGGTGGAGTCTTGCACTCCAGGAATACCGGTTTGTTATCCGGGCTATCCCTGGCGGTGACAATTCCCAAGCTGATATTTTGTCACGTCTCATTTAAATTCCTATTAAAGAGTGTTGTGTCTTGTATTGGGGTTGGATAGTGCTTGTCCCCCTCAATTCTAGACGGTGGATGGATTCACATTTATCTTGTTCATTACTTTATGAACCAGTCTTACAATCCTTTTTTTTTTGTGAATATCCTCTTTCCACCAGCGTCATTCCTGACTATGACCTGAACTTCTGGCAAACCTGACGCCCTTGTCAGCGGGTCAATGAGATGAAGACATGGCAAACCAAGCTACCAGAGCTACTGCTGCCATTGGATACCACACTATTTTAATTAACAATATATTGTGTGTGAATGTGTATATAAGCAGCAATTGTGTGTGTTCACTAGATAATTATGAGCCTATCCCTTCAGTAAGGCTTCATTATTTGATAATAGTTATACTTTAACCCAGCAGTATACAGTGATATACTCATTATTATTATAGATGTTCCTTAGAATTTTGATTGTGTGCAGTAAAAATGTTTAGATAGATTAGATTCTATAGAACGTGACATCAATAATTGTATGCTTTTTGTCCATCCAATATGCACGTTCTTAGTTAGATTTTTCTTCTCAAGCTTAAGGCTCATTTTTCTACAGTACTACTTAAGCCCCTACCACAATAACTTTGGGATTTCTTGGATCCTATCGTGTAAATTTTTCTTAAAATTTTCACTGGGGTGGGGGATATGTCAGGGTTAGGACTAGAATTGTTGTGCTGGGTCACGGGTTTGTTTATTTCATGTCATCATTGATTTTAGCCAGTGCAAATGTCCTTGAACTATTCCCGTGGACAGTTTGTTTTTGTGACGCTTTTTCTTAGAGATGGAAAGAAAGTGGGGCAAGATAGAACGAATGGATAAATTAACAGTAACGGTGCAGTTTTCGACCCCGTGGTTTGGGTGTGCTTTAGCAAGGAAAGACGGGGCGAATAAGGAGTGAATAAATTCGTACATAAAACGTAGAGGGTGAGGAGACTTTACGAAAGCTTTTGACATCCTAATTTAACTTTGTCTGTTACTATTAATAGACTGCGAGCTGAGCTCGAAATGGATGCACCAATCAAATTTGAGCAGTCGCTGGGGATTGCAGAAGATATAAGCGGAGCCATCTTTAGGTTTCTTCACTCCATGCAGAATTTTCCACCTGCGAGGGCGTCGGCTTAAGATTCGGCCTGAGAGAATCATGAGATTGTTAGAGACCTGTCTATGTCCTTGATAGACAATGGAATTACCCACAGCTATTTCCTTCTATTCCCTGATTTCATATCAGGGACTAATCGTAAGTTTCGACACAGAGATTCGACGATGAATGTGAATCTGACCCTAATTTTCCAGTAGAAGTACTACCAAAGGATGCAAGACTATAATGTTTTTTACTTGCAACTAGATCTAGAATGAATGTCTGGTATACACATTTGTAAATTGTAATTGATGTGTCTGGATGAGGCTGGGGATTGCCAGCCCATCCTAGAGCAGATCTAGATCTATCTTAACTCCGTCAGTGTGTCTTGACGGGTTTGATCCTTTATAAGAAATTAACTGAGTAACATTGTCGTCTGAGACATAAGCACATTATTTGTGAGATAGTAGGCAGACTAGACTCTATATTTCTGAAGATAAATAAGTAATAAGTAAACTGTGAATGAGTCAGAATGATATCTTTTAAGAATCTAGAGGAGACTTCTAGTTATGTATTATAGTATTTTCATTTGATGCTGCTGATGTTGTCCTTTTAATATGTAAACGATAGACGAAATTGTTAGGAACTTAAAGTAATAAATTTGTGGCCCTGCAAGGTCCTTGATAAAACTTACTCAAAATTGTTATTAGTGTATGTGGCATGGTATGGCAGAGTAATTGTTAAAAACCTCTCGATAGTTTAAAATGCAGTCGAACACGTAATTCATAATAACCATCCCCGTAACACTCGAGGGCATACCCCAAATCGTAACACTCGACATTGATTTCGCAAAGCCAAATATCATTTAAAAAGTTGTGTCGTCCAGAGACATAAAAGGTATCGACATCAATGCCTTCAAGACGGAAATGGCCAATGCTCTCGAGAACTTTGAAGGCGACATCACATCTTATAATAACATCCAGCAAGATCTACTTCAGCGACATGCACCTATCAAGACCAGGTCAATCTCCAACAGACCGTTCGCTCCATGGTACACCCTAGATGTCAAGGCAGCCAAAGCAGAATGTCGCAAAGCAGAAAGGAAATGGTTAAAGACAGGTCTTACAGTCCACAAGGACATTTTCAAACACCAGAAGAACAAATGGAAATGTGTTATTAAACTTGCAAAAAAAGACTTCTATGTCACTAAACTTCAAAATTCTACATCTTGTAAGGAACTTTTTAGTATTTGTGATGAACTCACAGGGAAAAGAAAGGAAACACCTCTACCCACAATTTACGAGAACAATTTGTTGCCCAATGTTTTTGCTGATTATTTTGATAAAAAAGTTACAACTATCCGAGAAAATCTTGACAGTTTTGATGCCGTTGATCATTTTGATGAGTTTCAGGGAAATCCTATAGACACTTTTGGTGTTGTGTCGAATGAATCTGTAAAATCTATCATCATGGCATCGCCATCAAAATGTTGTGACCTCGATCCTATTCCTACATTTTTGGTTAGATCTTGTATTGACGAACTGGTTCCAACTATTACAAAAATAATAAACAACTCTATTTTAAGTGGGTCTGTCCCTGATTATTTTAAAACAGCCTGGGTAACACCACTTTTGAAAAAAACGACTCTTGATCAAAACATGTTGCAAAATTATAGACCCGTCTTAAACCTTCCTTTTCTTTCAAAAATCCTTGAAAAGGTGATATTACAACAACTAATGTGTCATTTGAGAAATAATGACCTGTTGGAACCATTTCAATCTGCTTACAGAAGTAACCACAGTACTGAAACTGCACTATTAAGAATCATGAATGACATATTAGTAAAGGCAGATTCTGGAAATATTACTCTGCTAAATTTGTTGGATCTATCAGCAGCGTTCGACACCATCGACCACGAAATCCTGCTCAGAAGGCTAGAAACATCGTTTGGAATCAGAGTGGTCGCCCTTAAATGGGTCGAATCTTATCTGTCAAATCGCCACCAATTTGTTGTAACCAACAAAATAAGATTTTTTTCCTATGCGCTTCAGTATGGCGTACCACAAGGCTCAGTGCTTGGTCCTATTTTGTTTACTATCTATACTATTCCACTTGTACATGAAATAAAGAAATTTAATTTACAATATCATTTCTATGCTGATGATACCCAGCTCTACAGTTCTGCCTTGCCATGTGATGTTGACAGCCTTCTGCAGCAGGCTGGAAACTGTATAACAGAAATTAAAAGCTGGATGAACCAAAACAAACTGGCTCTAAATGAGGATAAAACTGAGGTTATTTTATTAGGCCGTGAGCGGGTTCTGCAAGAAGTGGACAGAACTGAGATGATAATTGGCACTAATTCAATAGAAATTTCAAAAAAAGTAAAAAACCTAGGGGTTTACATTGATTCAAATCTTTCTATGTCATCTCAGGTTAGTCACCTCATTCGCATTCTATACATGGAAATCTGGAAAATCGGTAAAATCAGACATCTTATTTCAACTGAAACTGCGGCTGTTTTAGTAAATTCTTTTGTACTTTCAAAGCTTGACTATTGCAACTCCCTTTTGGTTGGAATTTCACAAAAAAATATTAGAAAACTCCAAATTGCTCAAAACAATGCAGCGAGACTTGTTTTGAAGAAAAAGAAAAGAGATTCAGCACTGCCACTTCTGCAGAGTTTGCACTGGCTGCCAGTTGAGAAAAGAATAATGTACAAATTGTCATCCATTTGTCACAAATGTGTCAATAATACTGCTCCATCGTACCTAGTTGATTTAACTGATTACTATGTTCCATCTCGTCAACTAAGATCATCATCTGACACTACAAAATTGAAAGTACCTAAAATGAATCTGTCCACTGTAGGAGAAAAGTCCTTTTCATTTCTTGGCCCTACCATCTGGAACACTCTTCCAAAGACAACCAGGGAAATTAATGACATTGGTTCTTTCAAATGCCATCTGAAGACCCATTTCTTTCAGACAAACTAGGCTAGGTGTTTTTCGGCAGCAACAATAGTAAATATTTTTGAATTTCTTTTGTGTATGCGTGTGTGTGTGTGTGTGTAAGAGTTTGTTAAAGCGCCCAGAGCTTGTCATCGACAGGGTTGGGCGCTATATAAATGCAATATATTATTATTATTATTATTAGGGTAGCCAGAAAATAAGCAGTGATCAGCCACTCTCACAAAAAATGCTTTTTTAACGAAAGCGCAACAAAATCAGATGAGTGCATGCCAAGACTTACAATAATTAGGAAGTTATAAGCGATTTCATATTATGGTCACGTTCGTGACCTGGTCACACTGGGAGCCTACCAACCACCATATTTAAATCACCGTTACCATCGGTTTTGGCTGCTTTTCTGAAGTAAAAGACTTGTTTTATTTTAATACAACTGGTCTAGTTATGATGAACTTTTGAAAGTTTGCTGTTTTCTGCCTAGGTCACTAAGAATAAGATCATTCAATGCAGCTTGAATGTAGCTGTATCGATTTTCTGAATTTTTTGAGCTACTAATTACTAGATCTACATGGTCTTTGAGAACGGTGACGATATAGACTCTAGATCTAGATCTAGTCCTGCAAAGTACCAATGCAAAATTTAGGATTTATATGTTAGATCTAGTTATTAAAAGCAGTTTTGTACTGTATTTATATTGTGTTGGTCTGCTCATGAAAAAATGTTGGGCTTTTTAAGTTTTTTGCAGAAGATCGAAAAGTTTAAAGTATCCGACTCGCCACTTCACGTGGTGCACCGAACGTAGCCAAAATGTCGGTACGCCACTTCATGTGGCTTTCGATACACGCATTATATTCCGGGGCTTTGTATAAACTATGCACCGTGGATGGAAATCTTCTTCCGTGGAGGTAATTTACTAACGGAAGTGAACAGTTTTTGAATCGTTTGGCGAACGTTGGAGCAAGTTTGAAAGCGATTTTTGCGTCATTTTTATATCTAGAAATTTGTAAACAAACATCAGCTGAGTTTGTTGTCATGGCTTCCACCAGTAATGGATGGAAACGAAGGCGCTCGGCAAAAGCTGCTGCAAATTTGATCCAAACTTGGTGTGAAGATGAATCAGACAGCGTGCTTTACAGTGATTTGGACCCAGAGTCCAGTGATGACGATGTCATAGGTAGAGATGAGTCCTCACGTGATACAGATGTTGATGAACCAGGTCCTTCCATGAGAGGGGCGTGTCCACCAGGAAGTAAAGGAAAGGGCCAGGTGCAAAGAACAGAGGTGACAGAGATAGGTCTAGGTCTAGATCTAGATCCAGATCTCCACTTGGAAATGGAGATGGGGAAGATGGAGAAGCTGAAGGTGATGACTGGAGACGAGCATGAGGAGGCACCACCATGAACAACTTTCGGTTTACTCCGCCTCGAACTGGAATCAACCATGACATAGTGCCACAGGGTTCATCAGCTGTTCAGTGTTTCTTAGCACTGTTCCCCACAACAATTCTTGAGGGCTTGGTGGATACTGTCAACGACTATGCAAGGAAGGCATGTGAAGAACATCGTGAAACTGCCAGTAATCGGTCTGTTTACAAGACATGGACGGACATCACCCTTGGTGAACTCTACAAGTTTCTGGCTGTGATAATTTCTATGGGCACTGTGCACAAACCATCTATACACAGCTACTGGTCCAGTGAACCATATCAGCACACACCCTGTTTTAGTCGTGATAGATTTCAGGCAATCCACCACACCATGCTGCATGTATGTCAGGCGGGAGCTGAGGGAAAGGCGAAGATTGAGCCCTTCGTGAATGGCCTGATCCAGCGATTTCAAGCCGCTTACTACCCACAGAAGAACCTGTCCCTGGATGAAATGGCTATCGGCTGGAAGGGCAGGTGGGCCCATAAGATGTTCATCGCATCAAAGCCAAAGAAATACAATGTAAAGACTTTCGGTTTGTGTGAGAGTGACAGTGGCTATGTAATAAATCTGCTCATTTACTTTGGTGCCAATACGTCATTTGATCCTCGCCAACAAGATGCCCAACAAGCAGTGAAAGTCTTTGATACACTCCTCAAACCCCTCTCACCTGGACATCACCTGTTTGCAGGCAGGTACTATACAAGTTACCAGCTGCTGGAATATTTGTGCAGCCAGAAGTTTTACTACACAGGGACAGTGAATGTCAATCGTCGAGGCTTTCCACCAGAAATAAAGACAAATAAAGCTGGCCTTTAGGGAAATGCAGTGGTTCAAGAAAGAAATGAAATATTTATGTGTGACATTTCGTGACAAAAAAGCCAAAAAGCCTTGCATTTTGGTATCGAGCGAGGCAGAAGTCAGCGCAACAGAGGTGAAAGGAGTGAACAAGCCGGTGGTAGTTCAAGACTACAACAAGAACATGAATGGGTGTGATCGTATTGATCAGCTGGTCCAGACTTATGGAACCTTCAGCAGAAGAACCAGGAAATGGTGGAAGAAAGTATTCTTTTGGATTTTTGAATCTCCCAGATCAATGCGTTCATACTGTTCACCAAATCACAGCCAGAAGATGCAAAGAAGCTCTCATTGCTTGCGTTCAAGACGACGCTCATCAATGAGCTGTGCACTCTTGCTTCAGAACAATTGGCTGAAATCAGTGATAATGTGGACAGCAGGGGCCCTGCCCAGCCAGAAAACCCACTGAACAAAGTGTGCGGCAAGTCTCATGTGATTGTGAAATCCAAGTTGACGCGTGAGTGTAAAGTGTGCAGCACCCGAGAGAAAAGGCAGAGGACTTCCTTCTTTTGCAATGGTTGTGACAGTCAACCATTCCTGCACCCCATTCCGCAAAATAAAAGGGACTCCTAGTCCTAGTCATTTATATGTAAATATTTGTACATATAGCTTATTGTGGAATTACGTAATTAGAGATTTTTTTGTGTGTAAAGTGTAAATAAGAGATCTAGCCTACTTCAGAGTGGCAGAAACTCATTCATATAGTGCAGAGCTGAAAGAAACTTTGGATATACACCAATTTATAATACACTGAAATATGATTCTTTCATTTGTTATGTGTTTTCATGCATTTCAAGAGGATTATTAGCAACCATGACACGTGTAAGTGGAAAATATGTCATTATTTTTTTTTGTTTTTTACCTTTTTCTTACCATTCCTATCCACCTCCTGTTCTCACATTATGATTACTAAAATCATGGCTTTTCCTACCAGAATTGTATAGTACATTCATCTATATAATAAAGCTACAACAAAACCCCTAATAGTCCTATGGACTCGGAAACTACACAACGCACCGACCTGAAATTTGGCACAAAGAATTATGGGATAGCGAACATTGTTCCTATCGCTATACACAAACAAAACCGTTTGTTATTTCTGAGTTAATCGGTAAATGCGGTTATAATTAAAGACTAAATTCACGAGAGCGTTTGATCCGAAATTTACGATCAATAAGATATTGATGTATGTTTCTAATAATAGCCCACTTCCGCCTACACATGACGTTATCACTTCCTGTGATGTGTTCACTAACAAACAAACTAACCCGTGCGCAAATCACTGCCATTTGAAGGATGCTGACGGGATGCGCAGGATGTCAACGCGCAAAGGGAGAGCAGTAAAACTTATCTAAAAACAAACAAACAAAAATAAAATAAAGCTAGAGGAACAGGCAAAATGAAGCAGGTCCATAATAATCACCCAGAACTGAAACTAATAAATCGATTTATCCCGGGCAGGGCCGGGCAACTCAGCTAGTTTCTGAAAAAAATGAGGGGTCACACACTCACATAGGCCTAAAAAATAAGAAAGTTATATGCAATTTACCACAAGCACTATAAAATCACCAAATTTGGCGGCGTCAGAACGTGGAAGGAGCCTGCGTACACTAAGAGTTAAAGATCCACTGTTATCTCATATCTGTTGGTATGGAGGAACTGGGTTTCTCGACTGATGGTGAAACATCTTTATTCAATCACAACCAGCAAAAACACCTTGAAAAATCATGCCCACTACACAGTGTGAAATTATTTGTTTTCATTCTTGCAACAATCTCATGAAAACGTTCAAGATAAAGTGGCCCATGTTGCGATTGCCAGCATCGTCTGCTGAGACTGAGAGGGCTACCATTACAAAATCGAACCTCTCCGACGGCCTCTTGTGCACCACAACTTTTTCTATACACAGAAGGACGTTACTAATCACAATGCAAAATAGTGGTCCGCTAGAGCCTCTTACTTTTGTACAAAATCGAAAGTTTCCGTGCTCTCAGAGATGGCTCTGTTCCTCCACGTCAACCTGAGCTCAACAACAACAAAACTAGCTAACAAATAAAACGTTAATTTATTAACCAAATTATCGATTAGACTATACTGATAAATATTATAGTCTCAATTTCGTGTTTTCACTTTACTTTGTACTGTCAAATTTTTACCAATCCACTGGAAGTGTGGCATCCTTTTATAAGACAAAAGAATAGAAAAAAAAAAGATAGTTACAAACAAAGACAATTATCGACTCTAGGCAGCCATAACTATTCACCGAACACTGATCTGTTATGCCGACAAAATGCCATTAAGCCAGAATGCCATATTTACAGGTGAACACACATTCATCAGATATATAATAAGCTTAGTATAACGTATGCAGATGGAGATAAACAAAACATAATATAATAATAGATATATACATGTATATATGTCGCCCTTTTTTCGCCTTCACCCCCCTGAGACTCAAAATCACACCCATGGAGGCGATATCGCCCTGTTAAGAACCACTGCTGTAGTCTACAGACTGAAGTCAAGACCTGAAAAGTGCCGGCTGTGCACTAGGTCGGGGCGCCTGTTATCTTTGGTGTCATTATTTCAAAGCGTTTGCATTTCTTAGTCCATTCAAAAGGTCTGGAAATAGATGTGAGTGAAGCTTTGGGGGAACCTTTTGAATTACTGCTGTATAATGTAATCGTCTTCAAACAGAGGGAGGTTGATGAGGGTGTTCCACTACATTCAAACAATTTTAAACAATGCACTGCCTATGATGTCATTCGCCCATTCATCCTAATAATCTATCCTTGCTGCATTTTTTCACGGCCCCTATTTAAATACAGTACATACATGTATATGTAAAGATCCGGACTTGAATCTAAATTAAACAAGCTGGAAAGGGCCGGAAAGAAAAACTTGTTTGTCACAAGGCCGAGCATCAGAAACAAACAATAAAAACTGTATAATAAATACCAAAAGAATGAAAACGGAATAATTCTTTTGGCATTCATTGTACATTATATTTATTGCTGGTCCTTGTGACCTACATTTTCCCCCACATTTTAGCATGGTCATAACCCTGCTGCCGCCCCACCGTTTCTTTTTTTAAGCTAAAAAAGACTGCTTTACTTTGCTTTTTAGATTATTCACGCAAAATATTTCTGTCAACTTGCAACGGTTCATGTCTCGTTATTTGGGATCTCTCAAAGTGGTTCTGTATCATATTTTGTGTATATGAAAGTTATCTATTCACACCCAAAGTTTGGTGCTTTTATCAACATGTACACTATTCATAGACTTTTTATCCATAAATGACTCTACTATTATGCTTGGCACCGACCGCAAGGACCAACCCAGGGACAGACAACCATGAAAGGAGTGATAACCATATATATACACTACTAAACGGTGATAACAAACAAATATTGGGGGACTCTCGAATAAATGTAGTCTAAGAGACATTCTTGTCTAGCAGACAGCGAAGGTAAATTACTACTACTACCATTAAAGTATGAAGAAAAATCTTATAGTTACACACCATGATTATACAGAGACGCAGACTAAGAAACATAGATAGACACAAAGAGAGAGAGAGAGCTTGGGAGTTGTGGGTGAGGGACGTATTATTATTATTATTATTATTATTAGCCTGAGGTTGCATCAAGGAAAATGTCGGAACACTAAGTCTTCCTTTTGTTCAACTCAGTTGTGGCTCAAAATAAACGAAATTATTATAAATATAGTGAATTTTCAAGACCTTTTAAAATATGTTCAAGTATGCCTTTACGTCTTTCTAGGCGTAATATATGATATTTTATAGAATTTAAGGTTCAATGGCTAAAAAGCCTTTCAGTGGAGGCCTTACTTCCTTTATGACAGGATTATTTAAGGATATCGAATCCAGATATCTCCAGAAAACATACTAAAGCTTTTAATGGGGCAAAAATGAGAAGAGATACTTTAATTAAGTGATTGAACTTGAAAGTAAAACATCACTAACCCCAACCCCAGACCTATCATCAAATATGTCCCTAACCTTTAATTCCGTAATTCCGTTCTTCAATCTACCACTCAGCTAAAGGTAACTGGATATGGAAATCCTCCTTATCATTATTGTTGTTGCTGTGGTTGTTATTATTATTATTATTTACCTCTCGACACCCCCCCCCCCACAGACTTTCCAGGTCACATAACTAGTTCTAAAAATTGGACTACCGCTGTGGTGTTTTCTTCGGTATATCAATCTGCAGCTGTAGGTGAAACAGGAAAAAACAGATGGAAGTGCAAAATGAATGATTTATTGTGATGTCAATCTTAAAAAACATCTCCCTCTATACAGAAAGCATCCATTTTCGCCATTCAAAGTGAGAAAATGATTAAACTTGAAAGAAAGTATATTCGGGAGGTCTTCCCTCCGTCCGCGCCACTTACCAAAAAGTTAACAAACATAATATGATTAAGATATAAGCTTAAACAACCTGCATTGGAATGGTCAGATGGACCTGGGTGCGTGAAGTTCTAGTCAGTTTGTATCAATGGGCGGTAGTCAGATTGACTAATCAGGCGAAACGGGGTTGGGGTAGTTGTGTTTCCTTGTCTGGCGCGGACGGGCGGAAGACCTTCCATATATTCTACTAACCCTATCCCCAATCCCAAACCTGTTATAATAATAATAATAATATATTGCATTTATATAGCGCCCAACCCTGTCGATGACAAGCTCTGGGCGCTTTAACAAACTCTTACACACACACACACACACGCATACACAAAAGAAATTCAAAAATATTTACTAATGTTGCTGCCGAAAAACACCTAGCCTAGTTTGTCTGAAAGAAATGGGTCTTCAGATGGCGTTTGAAAGAACCAATGTCATTAATTTCCCTGGTTGTCTTTGGAAGAGTGTTCCAGATGGTAGGGCCAAGAAATGAAAAGGACTTTTCTCCTACAGTGGACAGATTCATTTTAGGTACTTTCAATTTTGTAGTGTCAGATGATGATCTTAGTTGACGAGATGGAACATAGTAATCAGTTAAATCAACTAGGTACGATGGAGCAGTATTATTGACACATTTGTGACAAATGGATGACAATTTGTACATTATTCTTTTCTCGACTGGCAGCCAGTGCAAACTCTGCAGAAGTGGCAGTGCTGAATCTCTTTTGTTTTTCTTCAAAACAAGTCTCGCTGCATTGTTTTGAGCAATTTGGAGTTTTCTAATATTTTTTTGTGAAATTCCAGCCAAAAGGGAGTTGCAATAGTCAAGCTTTGAAAGTACAAAAGAATTTACTAAAACAGCCGCAGTTTCAGTTGAAATAAGATGTCTGATTTTACCAATTTTCCAGATTTCCATGTATAGAATACGAATGAGGTGACTAACCTGAGATGACATAGAAAGATTTGAATCAATGTAAACCCCTAGGTTTTTTACTTTTTTTGAAATTTCTATTGAATTAGTGCCAATTATCATCTCAGTTCTGTCCACTTCTTGCAGAACCCGCTCACGGCCTAATAAAATAACCTCAGTTTTATCCTCATTTAGTGCCAGTTTGTTTTGGTTCATCCAGCTTTTAATTTCTGTTATACAGTTTCCAGCCTGCTGCAGAAGGCTGTCAACATCGCATGGCAAGGCAGAACTGTAGAGCTGGGTATCATCAGCATAGAAATGATATTGTAAATTAAATTTCTTTATTTCATGTACAAGTGGAATAGTATAGATAGTAAACAAAATAGGACCAAGCACTGAGCCTTGTGGTACGCCATACTGAAGCGCATAAGAAAAAGATCTTATTTTGTTGGTTACAACAAATTGGTGGCGATTTGACAGGTAAGATTCGACCCATTTAAGGGCGACCCCTCTGATTCCAAACGATGTTTCTAGCCTTCTGAGCAGGATTTCGTGATCGATGGTGTCGAACGCTGCTGATAGATCCAACAAATTTAGCAGAGTAATATTTCCAGAATCTGCCTTTACTAATATGTCATTCATGATTCTTAATAGTGCAGTTTCAGTACTGTGGTTACTTCTGTAAGCAGATTGAAATGGTTCCAACAGGTCATTATTTCTCAAATGACACATTAGTTGTTGTAATATCACCTTTTCAAGGATTTTTGAAAGAAAAGGAAGGTTTGAGACGGGTCTATAATTTTTCAACATGTTTTGATCAAGAGTCGTTTTTTTCAAAAGTGGTGTTACCCAGGCTGTTTTAAAATAATCAGGGACAGACCCACTTAAAATAGAGTTGTTTATTATTTTTGTAATAGTTGGAACCAGTTCACCAATACAAGATCTAACCAAAAATGTAGGAATAGGATCGAGGTCACAACATTTTGATGGCGATGCCATGATGATAGATTTTACAGATTCATTCGACACAACACCAAAAGTGTCTATAGGATTTCCCTGAAACTCATCAAAATGATCAATGGCATCAAAACTGTCAAGATTTTCTCGGATAGTTGTAACTTTTTTATCAAAATAATCAGCAAAAACATTGGGCAACAAATTGTTCTCGTAAATTGTGGGTAGAGGTGTTTCCTTTCTTTTCCCTGTGAGTTCATCACAAATACTAAAAAGTTCCTTACAAGATGTAGAATTTTGAAGTTTAGTGACATAGAAGTCTTTTTTTGCAAGTTTAATAACACATTTCCATTTGTTCTTCTGGTGTTTGAAAATGTCCTTGTGGACTGTAAGACCTGTCTTTAACCATTTCCTTTCTGCTTTGCGACATTCTGCTTTGGCTGCTTTGACATCTAGGGTGTACCATGGAGCGAACGGTCTGTTGGAGATTGACCTGGTCTTGATAGGTGCATGTCGCTGTAGTAGATCTTGCTGGATGTTATTATAAGATGTGATGTCGCCTTCAAAGTTCTCGAGAGCATTGGCCATTTCCGTCTTGAAGGCATTGATGTCGATACCTTTTATGTCTCTGGACGACACAACTTTTTTGATGATATTTGGCTTTGCGAAATCAATATCGAGTACGATGGTTTTATGATCCGAAATGAGTTTTTCTAGGACGGCTGTGTTGGTGAAGGTGCTCAAGGTTTGTTTGATGATCACTAAATCTAAGATGTGACCAGCTCGATGAGTTGGACATTTGATTATCTGAGACATGTTGCATTGGTCGATAAGTTTTTTAAGTCGTTTTACTTCAGATGATGTTTCAGAATCAAAATGAAAATTAAGATCACCCAAAAGAACAGTGTATCCTTTCTCGCAGGTTAAGCGTGGTAGGAGAACTTCAAGTTCACTCAGAAAATTGGTTTTACTGCCTGACGCTCGATAAATGCAGACAAAATGAAAGACTTTGGTGCCAAGATTTAATGATAGCTCCATAATCTCAAATGTTTCAGGTTGGTAGCTAGTTTCCGGTTTAATAACAATTTTTGGTTCAAGTGATTTTCTGAAAATTACAGCGATCCCGCCTCCAAGACGATTTTTCCGAGGAAAAGATTTAATTTTGAAATTAGGAGGTGTCAGTTCATCTTCAATAATAGCATCACGCTCTTTCACTAACCATGTTTCAACGATAAACAGTAAATCTAGATTCTTTTCGTGAATGAGGTCCACAATGTCTTCAGTTTTATTTCTAGATGACTGAGCATTTAAATAACCAACTCTGATGTTACTGCACTGGTCACGTTCTACATCATCAGTGTCCACTTTGATTAAATTTGCTTTGCATACTTGTCTATATCCAGGGAGACAACCATGTCTACTGGTGATGTTTACTTTAATTCTCTGTTTGCCTCCCCTTCTTGAGCGTTTGGTTGCTGGTATTAAGTTAATTTTGTTGTTTCTTAATCTATGCATTACACTAGGTGGTACAATTGCTGTGTTCAAGGGTCTTAAAGCACACAGCTGGTCTCTTGAATAGGCCATTGTGGGATTACACAGTTGTTGACTGAAGGTGTTCATATTCACTTCACCAAGCACATCAGTGTGCACACCGGTCTCAGTGTGTAAGTGTTCACTTGTCAAAACAATGTTACCTGTACTAGCCATGAGTAGTGACAGGCCAAGAATAACACAAGCACAATGGTGGAAATTATTCCAACTTGAAGATCTTAAAATTGATCTGAGAATTTCTGACTTCAATTTCATAATTTTCACAATATTTTTTTACACATGAATTCACTGAAACCTAATAAACATGCTGGTATAAAAATCCAAAAGAAAGCCGATGTTGATCAGGAACAACAAGTAATAAAATGCAGAGCACAAAAAGGCTGCCAACCGGCGCACTGTGTCATACATTCATGTCATCCAACCTGTCATTAACCCATAATAAGTCTTATGTCAACCTACCTCACAACTCAAGATAACTGGACATGGAAATCCTCCCAAATTATTTTTGTGCTATGAAAGTCCTTTGAAAAATACTGTGTATTATTTTCAACAGGCCGTCTAATCTTTTCACACTCACATTAAACACAACACAACCAATCACATATATGAAGTCTAAAAATAAAACAAAATTCACTTGAACTCTAGGAAAAAATGGCATACAGTGTGTACTTTTTTTTTTGTAAGTGTGATTACTAGTCATTGATAAAAACAAAAAAGAAAACAAACAAAACAAAAAAAAGTGGCACGGGGACTCCAGCACACACTACCCTACCTAGCACAGATGTGCCGTGTGACTATGTGGTTGCGAGAGCACTTTTCCCATGACATGGACGACCCTAAGTCTAATACCCTAAAGTACCAGTTGCCCCTTAAGATCTGAGGAAGTAGGTTCTAATCCGTATGTTTTGTCCGGCCTACCCCCGACCAAACTCCACCCCAGCACTCAGTCCCTCAGCAACGTCTTAAGGGAGGCCACTCGCCAGATCCTAGGCTATATTACAGGTCAGTTGGGCGTGACTAACCGTGCGAGTACCTTGGTCGCCCTGCGACCTCAACGCTACATGGAACAGGAGCCAGTAACCACCCAGGTTTCCCCAAAGTGGCTGTTCTGTACTATAAATATGGCGGGTTTTCCTTATATGGTGCAAAAAATCCACCTACTCCGCTGTTAAAGGTGTGGCCACCCATGAATAAACGCCTGTATTAAATTCATTTCGAAATCCACACAACTGAAAATATGTTCAATTCATTCAAACAATTGTAATAATCAGCATATCTTAAAGATATAAGCCTCTTAATTAAAAATACTTTCATACTTATCATCTGATAAAAATATAATATCTATACACTTGATTACCTACCTTCCCCCATGACAGCCCCTAGGTTTCTCCCAAGAACCGGAAGTTGGAATCGATACCAAATATGTATTTGAATATGACAACAAATCCAATACTCACAATAGCTGTACTGTAATATTTTCGTACATGTTTACACAAATCTTCTCTCTGATTCACACTCTCTTGGATGCCTTTTCAGTTCGAGCTCAGAATTAACTTTAGAAAGGTCTACCAGGATATTAGAATAATTTTATGACAGATTGATAACAGAAAAGAGTCACCAATGAAAAGGCTTAATTCGATACCAAAACAGTTACAACCTTTACAAACGAGAAGATATTTAAGCCCTATAAATTCTACATTCCAGATATTATACAATTTACTATTCCTCTTTTCAGATAGCTGAACTATTTTGCAGGAACAAGGGAATCAACATTTCCAAAAAATAATAATATTAAAAATGAATGGCATCAATCCAATTATACGAATACACGAACTCAGCCGACACTTTACACTTTAAGACCTTTGGCAAATAGTATGGGGAAGACATGTTTACTTACAAATAAACGATGAAAAATTCAGGTAACACTAAGGTCAAATAAAACAAAAATGAGGTCAAAGAAGAGCAATTTTTCAAATTGTACGAAACGAAAACATAAATGATGGGCTTCGGCAGCCACAGCATGTTCAGTATTCGTCTCAAAAACACAATCACATACAAAGGTACAACACTGGAGAATGAATTATCTAAGTGCTTTATAACATTCCTTTTCCTTGTATTCTCCTAGCCTCGGTCAGTTTTTGGTAAACATTTATTATGCAGTAAGACCGTCATCCGGAGCATGTCCTTTGACTCGACAGTAAAGTATGGCACAAATCAATTTGGTCTTTTTTTATTTCGGCCCCCCCCCCCCTCCCCTTCCCTCGTCACTACAATGAATGTATTAATCACTGTTAATTGAGCTTGTCTGTATACATGTAGTATGCATAAAGTTTTGCCCATATTTAAAAACAGATTGTATGTGTGGAGAGTAACCTCCTAATGCCGGAATTTGAGTGGACTGTCTTTCTGCATACAGTATATATACTGATTGTGCACCTCATGTGATACCAGAATCAATTTATGTTGAAACTATAATCACATCTTTCATCTCTATGCTCTTACCTTTGAGTATGATTAATAATAATTGCCAATCCATACGAAGACTCTGCTGCCATGTTACGGATAAGGACCAAATACACCAATCTGCGTCAAATTCACTTTTCAACATCATTTTATAGAATGAAATGTGTGCTATCTTTCTACCTGGGTTATAATTTTGTATGACCGTTTCTTTTGTTCATCATAAAATGGAAATTGAACAAACACTTCTGTGCACAATTTTGTCAAACAAACAGTCTTCTCACCCGTTCCCATCATTTTAATAACAAATGTGTGGACTTCAATGATTATAATAAAAATTATTACCAAACAATGCTGTCGAATCAGAATTGGGTCACGATGACCTATTCACTCTGTAAACACAATGGCGAGCAATGCAACTTCCTCACGCCTCCGCCGTTAGTACTCACTGTGTGTACACATCGGTTTGACGCAGATAATGACCTCTGTTTGTATGAAATTTGAAAGCCAATCAGATGAACTTTAGCCGCGTGGTTTCATTTTTTTTTTCTAGTAGCCATAGAAGTTGAGTGACACATGAGTGAAGTTAAGACACAGGATTTGGTCATTATTTTGTTTTGTGTTTACTTCAAAGATTCATTGAGATCGACAAAAGGAAAGTTTGATGTTTATTTTTATAGATAGTATGTCCAAATAAATACAACTGTCTTCTTTCAACACTATTTTAAATGCAGATAAAACATTGTGTTCCTGAAATCTGTGCGACATGTCGCGAGTTGTCCTATCGATCGATAGAAATGCCACGGCTGCGCGGGTTGGGCTGCCATTTTCGGCAAACACAGCAATCACCGTGGCAACGCCATCAGCCCAGATTAAGAGCTGGTACATGTACTACATCAGTCCCCAGTGTGGAGCTCTACCATCCCAACCTCAGCTTTGGTCTGGCTTACTCCTTACAGTGATGTATGTCAACAAACTACTTTTCAGTTACTTGTACTTACCAATGCTTCTGAGACCGTTTTCTGTTCTTGCTTTGCAACATCCAGAGAACTCCAGTTTCAGGCTGAGTTTGTGGTATTCAAAAATGTGAAGAGTGCAGATTTTGTTTTATAAGGATCTGTAAATGAAATAAAAAACAAATTGAAAATGCAAAGAGCATTATTTTTTACACTGATCTACTAAACTTCAGCACAAAAGAGATACTACAGTGTCTTTTGAAACTTTTAACTCATATTGCACTACCCACTTCCAAGGTTGTTGGTTTTTTTCCCATAAATTCCCATGCTCTACATGCTGCCAGCATTCAGGAGATGAGGCATTTCTTGCTTCTTGCACACGGCATTCCCATGAACCTCTCTCTCACGGTTTAATTAAGCGTACCTGTATTTTTTATCTTATAAGTAAGAGCAAGTTGTAAAACTTATGCGAAGAACTCCAAAACAACCACAAAACTTGGAAATTTGCGCACCTAAATTCCTATTTAAAAAAAGCAGTTTGTAATAGACTAATGAAATTGTGGGTAAGTATTCGTATTGTCCTCAGCGAGGACAATTTTCAAATGGAGCCATATCTTTTCCAGAATGTTTTATTGTCTAACATACCCAGCTACTCCAGTTCATGTTTCGTAAAAAGGTTTGGCAGCACTTACTGTTGCAACATTAAGTGATCACAGTGTATAAAATAGTGCAAATCGAGATGCAGAAGAAAGCTTATTTTGATGAACCAAGGCATAGGGCTATTCAACTCATGTTTATCATCTCAATAAGGCAGCTCAGTTAACCACCATCCTAAATCCATTCAACAGGTTTCAACTTATTTTGCTACCTTAACCTCATCCTCCATGCCAGTTATGAAAGGTACGTATCTCATGTATTGAAATTCCTCTATGATCTTCAGTCTTTACTTTCCTTACCATTGCGGCAAATGTTAAAGGCGTTCATTTTCAGTTTTCACAAAAGAAAACAAAATGTATTTTTTTGTCAGCCGATGTTTTCTGAATAGATTTTTTTTTAAACTTTTACTCTTTAGGGGTAGAGCTAGAATTGCGGACAGGATTAGGTTTAGCTAGCTGACCACAACAACTTTCCTTCAGTTAGCCAGAAGGTAACAATAACTATTTCAGAAATTAGCCTTAAGTTGGTAACAAAATCCTGTTGTGAGCATTTTGGCTACATGAACCAAATAAACTCCACCAAAACAAATTAAAATACTGACATGGTAAGGCAGCTGAGTGTGACTTGCACTTTAGATGTTCTGTTCTTGTCATCAGTTGATAGCCAGCCAAACTGATCATACTCTGATCTTGTTCCTCTACACTTTTATCTGTTAACAACTGTCTCGGCCCTGGAAATTTGACTGTTGAAATACTGGGTCTTTCACTGATGAGTTGATGGTTTTATTTCATACCAGTAAAACTAGATGATCTACAAAATATATCATGTTATTTCCTCATACCCCGAAGTAACTAGAGTTGAGAATTCATATGTGACACAACACTACCGTTCGGTCTGGATGGTACAGGCCTAGTTCTTGAGTAATTGCCCAAACAAACTTTTCTCAAAACTTTACGTCTTAAAAATAGTGATAGTCATCAACTTCAATTGCTTATAACACAGTCTAAAAATGTTCAGAATTCAATGAATCTAGCATCAAATCCAATGGAAAAGTGTTCTCTTTCACTTGATATCAATAACTCAGTTTATCTAAAATATACCTTCTGGACCGAACCGTCACATAATTGCTCCAATGCAGAACTTTATTTAGGCCTAGTTGAAAAATAAAAGAACTCAACAAATCTCCCATCCCAGTCAGCAACCCTATCAAAATCTCATGCATTAGGACTGACGTCAAGTTTGCACAAATTAATGACACCATTCCTACGTAGATCCACTGATTATGACATTGCTTTGACATTGGGCTGATGTAAGGAACCCGCCCCTACAGTAATCCTACCAATCCTATAGAAATCTACGTCAAATTGACGTAGGCTTCCTGGCTAGGCGGTTCTTTATTAGCACTTCACTAGCAAGCATTGTTTAAGATTGGATTCACAAAATGTATGTCAAGGCCAGCAGAAACCTCCCTTGTGGAAATTCACCTCACAATCCGCTAACACTGTTATATGACTGAGGCTACATATATTGTCTTTATCTAGCACA
The DNA here is from genome assembly GCA_963931925.1 of Onchidella celtica. NCBI lineage: Eukaryota > Metazoa > Mollusca > Gastropoda > Systellommatophora > Onchidiidae > Onchidella > Onchidella celtica. The sequence continues at coordinate 34,149,284 of OZ007573.1, read as the reverse complement.
AAACATTTCTTTACTAAAGTTTACTTAGTTCCGACACCATTAACACTCTGAGATGTTTATGTAGCCTACTGAATACGCTTGTCAAACACTACACTGCAAACAGAGAAGAACAGTATTAATACTAAATGAAATTAATTAAAATTATGAACATGATATCCTCTGCCATTATCCTCATGTCAATCTAATGTAGATTTTTATAGGATTTCCATTGGGTTGATAGGTTCCTTACATTAAACTGACCTCAGCGCAAAGTGATAACCAGAAGATCTATGGAGGAACAACACAATTCCAATGATCAAACTTGATGCCAATCCTAAGCATGGGATTTCCACGCTTTATTCGAGTGAAAAAATTCCTACCTGTCTCAAAACCGAATGCAGGTATCCACTCCAGGTTACCGTCAAAACTCAGTTTCCGAGCAACTGCACATTCTCAGAATTTGCTTGCACTTGTCGATATTGAAGTTTCAAAGAGTCGCTTTCGTTTCAGAATTAAATTTGAGCTGCCTTTTAATCAATTAGTAAAATGCAAATTACCCCAACGTTAACAAGATAAAAAAACAACGAAACAATTCTCTTTTTTATCGTGTCCTTCGACGTTGCAAATACACTGTAATTGTGTTTTAGTAGGCCAAGCATCCATTGAATAGAATGGTGATTTTTTCCCCCAAGTTTATATAGTAAAATTACACAACTAGTCAAGCAATCAATCTATAATAACACACAGATTCACTTTAAACAAGTGTGAGTCTTTATAGTAACCATGGAGGTACTAAATGTTATTAATATCTCTATGATAGTAACTTAAGCTGTCACATTTTCATGAACTCCGTACGCTGGAGATTCATCTTTAATTACCCGTGGTTTCTATTACAGTATCGAAAGTCTCTCAACAAAACACTGTGCTCGCTTGTAATTTCTCTACAGCTGAAACAAGTTGCACATGCAAAAATTCACAAACACCTCCCTCAAAACTGATGCTTGCTTAGGTTGACAAGTGACAAAAGAGGGCGGGGGAGGGAGGGGGAAGGGCTCTGTTTCACAAAGACGACCTTGCCTTGCCCCACAAGGATTTAACAAGAAGCGCGAGAAAGTACTGCTAATAACTATAATAAAATATGTGTCTCTGCGTTAGTGAGCACTGGTGAATAAGTGAGCGAGTGAATGCACTGAGGGTGAGAAGTCAGGGAAAGGGGGGAGGGGGAGGGGGAGCTCTAATACAACGTGTGTGTCTCCGTGTTTGTGAATTCTGGTGAATGAGTAAGCCAGTGAGTGCATAAGGAGGTGAGAAGTTAGTGAAGGACCGGAGGCTGTTACTTATAACATGACTCCGTTTTTATAATGCATGTGATCAAGTGAGCCACTGAATGCATGGGGAGGGGGCACTGTTTTGTAGTGAGTAAACGGACTAAGTCTCCTCCATTGTTGCCAGTAAATCGTTACCATTGTAACATGTAACTTTGTTTTATATTTTTCACAAGTGGTTTATAAATATGCCTGAATTATGAATCATCTCTCTGTTTTAAAAACAGTACAAAACTTGGCATATATAAATCTTTTATTTGACCCTGAGTTGGTTGTTTGCAGTACTAATTAAGATCCATTTCTATCAGAAAATGATTTGACTATGGGATTTTTTAGATCTATATGAAGTTAAACTATCTGCATCATAATCATAATGCACTATTGTAGGCAGACAAATAGACAGATGGATAGACAGACAGACAGACACAGAGAGAGACGTGCCTGCTCCAATTTTAACTGGGTGCAATGACACAAAGGCAAATTTCCCAAATATACAAATACAAATACAAAATACAAATAGCCAGACATTTCAGTTCAAATTAAGCCTTTGTACTCAGCAAAGAATTCTCAAACGGTCAGAATGGATTGAATTAAGCCACCATTTAAAAAAAGTACAGAAAACCTCTGGATAGATTGTGTTGGTGGCTTTTATTACCTGTGTGTTGTGGAACAGTACGCATCTTAGCAATAATGTGTATGTGTGCGTAAATTACGATGTTTTCGTTCTGTTTTAAACAGGCTGATCTGGGCTGGTAGTGGTCATTCTACTTTCATCCCATGTTTATAATGAAAGCTGACAATGGGTTATGATTATCAATAATTTATTACTCTTAATTACTCAATAATTTACACATTACCTGATTTACATTATAATGCAATGGACCTGCTGGAACTTGGAAGAACAATAGGCCTACATGTAAATTGTAATTAGCTTGCTTGAGGTAACTGAAGTTGATTCCTTGTGTTACCTTTGACATTTTGAATTTAATCTCCCCCTTTCTGTTCTTAACCCCTCGCCTGCCACACAAATTTCCACTCACACGCCGTGTGCAAAATGGGATAAAAGAAGCAAATCTAAAAAAAATTACACACCATAAATCCCAGGCGTTCAAATTATATGCAAATGACGCAAGTAACTAGGAGATTTAACTTGGATATAATAATGCATGTATTTTTTGTGAACTGGTCGAACTCTGATGAGCACCTAATCTGACAGTCAAACTGTCCATTTATCATTTAAGTTCATTCAAAATAATGCATGAATTTCAATGAAAAAAAAAATATATATATATATAAGAATAGAAGAATGTCAAGATTTCTGTAATCTTCAGGAAGTTTTTGAATACACAACAAATGGGCGTGGCTAATAGCTATGTACATGTGTTATAGCCTATATATATAACGAACAAAGATCACAGGAACATGAGGACACCTTGAAAGAGTATTTGAACTTCTACATGATTTCACACTCAAGCTAAGTTCAAGATATATATTATATAACATCAAGTAAAATCACGAGAGCCCTTATCCCCACCCTTCCAATCGTCAGTATGTGAAATTTGAAGATGTGAATATATGTACATGTACCATCTGTTTCAAGCTGAAGGTGTGAATAAACAGCGTCCAGGGAATTCCATATGTAGCTGTGAAAAACATTTAAAGATTTCTTCCAAACTACTTTTTTGCTTTAACCCTGTTAGTGCTGCAGTGCTAAGAAGCTAAGTAGTATGATAAAATAGCAGTAACCCTTTGGAATAAAGTTTTAGCCCATAATATCTATACATTTTTGGAAAGGAAATTGGATGAGGATTGTGAAAAAAAAATTTGAGCCACCGTAATTGACCGATAAAATCAGTTAATAGCAGTAATTGGGTCAAAGAAGCCTGCCTGTACAATAATATCTGTGCAGCACTAGGCTTATGAAAAAAATACCACTGTCCCTATTTAAAAATGTCCTGGTCTTCCTCTTGCCCCCCATCAAGTAAGTTTTAAAATGATTGTTGGAAAAGTTCATCACATCAGTACAGGACACAGCTTTTCAGATATTTCACTCATCAAAGAGCAGCGACGATAACATGCAGATAAAGAAATCTGTGGTTCGCATGTTCAAACCTAAATTGGCAACCACGATGTTAAAGACAGCTGAACTTGAGAGAAAGATTCAGGCATTAGAGATGAGATACTTCCGCAAGATTCTTGGCATCTCATACAAGGACCACATTACCAACTTGGAGGTCCAGACTAGAGTAAGGCAAGCCACTGGACCATACGAAGACATGTTGTCCACAGTGAAAAGAAGGAAAATGAGATCGTATGGTCATGTATCAAGATCAACAGGACTTGCCAAAACTATTCTACAATGAACAGTGCGAGAAGGCAGAAGGAGAGGAAGACAGAGAAAGAGGTGGAAGAACAACATCAGTGAATGGACTGGCCTCACACTCAGCAACTGCCTAAGAGCGTCTGAGAACCGGGAGGAATGGAGGAAGGTGGTTGCGAAGTCTTCTGTAGCGCCCCAACGGTCTTGTAGGACTCCGGGATAGAGAGAGAGATACATTAAAGAAGTAAATCATAATAATTACATGGGTACCGTTCCTTTTCTTATTCTGACCCAAATGTATGGAATGCTCTACCTGAAAGATTGAGAGATGTTCATTCCGCAAACCGATAGAAGATGAAGTCATGGTCATCGTCGAGAACGATGGACGAACAGCATCATCATCAGTTTCTACATGGAGATATTGCAGTCTGATCGAAAGGAAATAACCAGTACAGTGTAATATATACTAACGCCACGATTAACTTGGTTATTTCCCTTTGACCGTGAGCTCACCTAGCGCAACATTGCTTTCAAGAAGACGTTTCATTTAGTTTGTATAAATTGATCTTCTGAAAGAAACATGACGGGAACAGCGAGACAGACAGTGAGAGAGCGAGGTAGACAGATGAGAGAAAGAAAAAGATGAGTGAAGTAGACAGACAGACAGGCGGGCGGACAGACAGATAGATAGGAGAAGGGTGGAAGAAAATGTATAGATCTCAGACAATGCCGGGCACCTCACCTACTTTAAAATAAACAGATATCTGACAATATTCAGCTCTTGCATGAGAGAATCTATCTGACTAAAACAATAGAACAAAACCAAAAACGAATACTTCGACACATGCGTGTGGAATGAACACTTTAATTAAGACCAGCTTAACATCTCATTTCACACAAATGAACTGCAAACTGATTTCCGGTCAACAGAGAAAAAACTGTGCTTTTAATTTAAACAGAGACAATTAAATTGGTGGACAATTGCAGGTCTGATGGAATAAGCAAACACACATTTATAGCCACCAATATAAAATCATACCACATGCGCCCATTCTATAGTTCACTGATCATAAACATAACCATGTGCTCACGTACTCTATTGCATGGCAAATTCCACTGTACAATTTATTCCACATGTCATAAACACCTAAGCTCACCACACTGTACGTGACCCCATTTCTTATAAAATACGCTCTCACTCCAGTGTAAATCTATACAATTCCACTTCATACAAACAATTATTTGCTCACTCCCCTGTACACGTGATCCCATTCCATAAAATATGAATTAGAATTCGTCGTTTTAATATGCGCGGGGCGGCTGAAAAGTTCTACCTCCTACGCGATTACGTTGTATTTCAATTGCAGGCAGACACTCACATGAATCGCATATCTGGTGAACGCTTAGAATGTCCTCTGTGAAGTCCTGTCAATACATGTGCTTTTCCACGTAATCACCAGCCCTTTCTACGCACACACGTCAGCGTCGGACAAGCTGTTGCATCCAGTCGGAGAAGAATTTGCCAGGTCTCTTATCTCGGCACCAGCGGAGCACATGGCTCGCATCGTCATCGTAACAGTGTCCCTTAAGGTGCTCCTGAAGCCTGGGAAAAAAGGAAAAAGTCCTAAAAGGTGCAGAGTCTGGGCTGTGTGACGGGTGCCCTAAGATCTCAAGGAAAGTTGAGGCGTTGCCGTGCAGCCTGCGTTTCCGACTGTTGTGTGGACGGGCCCCGACAGGCTGAAGAATGGCATCTTTTTCGGGACGAACCCCGCTTGCTTCAAGCGTGCGTGGAGTTTCTTCAGTTTCCACATGTTGGTCGTAGGTGACAGTGTTACCCTGTTCCAGATATTCGTACATATATACAATATCAATACCACAGACTCAGAATATATTATTTCATTCTCTCTTCAACATTACTGTTTGCCCATATCAACATACACTTAAGCTCAGTGTTAACACACCAGTCTGCTCAACTACATAATATACTTGTTACCCGATGTCTCTTTAACACATGTACCCACTTATAACGCACACATACGTGTGTTATAATCCCCTTCAGCAAAACATATAAGCATCTTCCTCTTTCTCTCTGTCTATATCTCACTGCATCATCTTCCCCAAGCCATCTTCAATTTCGTGTCCCTTGTATAGTAATATACATCTGGGAAGGATGAATGAGAATAAATGGACAAAACACTTCACTGAATGGCAGCCATGGACAAGACAGAGAACACGAGGACGACCAGGAAGAAGATGGCAGGATGATATAAAAAAAAAAAAGAGGGGGAACAGCATGGGTGAGGAAGACATCAGACAGCAAGGAATGGGAGTCATTGTCGGAGGGCTACGTCCTGCAGTGGATGGACAATGCCTAGGTGAAAGGTGAATATAGTAATATATTTACTTAATTTAGTACCACCTCGGCAAATTTGAACCCGCCCGCTGAGACGGCAAAGTCTGTCATGCTGAGTTCAGATTGTACATGTCATACAGATAAGTCAAGGAAGCACAAGGTACCCGAGAAACAAACTTATTCGCAATAACTCTTCCTATCTTGTGGTCCATACCCCGAGACTCGCAGGTGTCAAAATCAAAAGGTACCCTTATTGCATGGTCGACATTTTTAGGTACAGGAACCTTTAATCCCTCAAACTGACCCGTTGTCAGAGGGAATGTGTCTTTCTTTGCATAGACGAGGGAACGAGACGTCGATCTGGAGACAGCCCACATAAAGTTGTCATTTTCAGTGTAGAAGAAAATATCCACAAATGGATAGCGGTAGCGCTGGGATGAAGAAGGGAAGAACTTCCAGTGCATGAAGGTGGTAACAGACAGATTATATCCATTTATGCACGATAAATGATCCCTTACTAGCTTCCAATGCCGCACGTTAATTGTGATGTCAATATCATCATCCCATGGTATGACTCCATGATGACGATGGACCCCTAAGAGCGAACCTTGCACGAAAAAGAACTCCACTCCCAATTCCTTCAATTCATTTGCCAACACCATGTATAGATGTATCAAACTGACTTTATCATCCCAGGTTACAATGGGGAGATATTTCCTGTGCACAGAACTTCGAAGTTTTGTTGAAAATACGTGGGGATACGTCTTGATCTGGCTCTGGTCAACATCAGAAATTTTGACTGTGGTGTTGAAAATAACTGGACATGACTCTACAGGCTTCACTTCGTAGATGTCATTCTGGGTGAAAAACTGGAGGGCTATGACGTCAGACATGCCCAGTTCACGCCATGCAAAGGGCCAGAAAGGCAAGAAAATGATGTTTCTGAAGGAAGGCACGAGTAAGATCAAAGAAATGATGACGATGAACACAGCCAGAAAAGCTCGCTTAAAGCAGCAAATCCCTCTTCTCCCGTTACCTTTCATTTCAACTTCAGGAAAAATCATGCATGTAATCCGTGGTAAAATTTACTTCCTCCATTCACCTTGAAACTGAATAAATGCACATCCTTTGTTTTGTCCATGTGCTGTGTCCAGATCTGAGTTTCCCAGATTATTTACAAACTAGATCATTGTTTCAGGCTGGGTAGGATATACTTATAATAAAAATTTGTAAATGTGAACTAAGTAACATTTTTCAAGGTTCAATCACAGTTCCTCCCTGAACAAAACAACAACAAACAAAAAACTGCTGGTAGAAGTTTTTGTGCTTTCTAGGAAAGTTAAAACTGGGTGCTAGCCAAGATATAAAAAGATGAAAAGCCTCCAATGTTTCTCCATCATAGGGATGACTCGTGCACAATGTGAAGAGTAGATTACAATAGCATTTTGTGGACGTCTACGGGATGTTGATGGATCTGTAGATAGAAATGTGCAAAAACTAGAAAATTGGTGAAAAAACAAATCCGTTTCTGTAAAGCTGACACCAAATTCAGTAATTTCCTCGTAAATTTATTGCCATAGAAAAAACATCAGCAAAATCACATGCTAGGCCCAGAGTTACAACATAGAAATTTACCAGTAATCGGCCTAGCCAGTAGATCAATCTGTGGGTCTTAATGCGAGCCCGGCTGGACATAATATAATATGTCGCCCCATTAGGCATGAACAACATTATAAATTTGTGGCCTCCTTACTGTGCGACACTTACCATGGACACTTAGCCTCGCCCTTCAAAGTAAATGAATAAATTTATGCGCCAATAGATAGTTAGCCAGACTGCCTTTATCAATGTACATTAATGCACTTCAAGATCAGTAAATGCGAAACTTCCTGAGACATCCACTGTCAGATTGTCGCTTGGTGAAAAGGCTTTTTCTATTGGTGGGTCTAAATTGTGAAACAGCATCAGCACTAACACCAGGAAAAGTGAAAACATCGTCACACTTAAAAATAAGCTCAAAACTGAATTGTTTAAGAATGTTTTCGTTGAAACTGAATGATGTCCATTTTTTGTGTCAGAAGTTTGGGGATGAGAGTAGACCAAGTGTTTGTTGATGTGTGTGAGTGGGAGCATGATGAATTGGTCTTATGTTAATCCTGTTTTTTATTTTAGTTCAGCGCCTTAGAGCACATCATTTTTGTGTGTGTGTGTGTGGATTTGAGCGCTATACAAGTTAATTATTACATTACATTTACGTACCAGTCATGCTGAGCACTATGGGCATTGGTACTGTCTTATTTCTTATATCGATATCGATGCTTGACTTTAGACTCTGTGCTTTTCACAGCTCCACTTTCAAAGCAAAGTCTTCACTCGCTGCACCACTGGAGTAGCCCACAGCAGCATAGTTGTACATGGCTGTATTGTTGTATGGTGGTAGAAATTAGAAGTTTCTTCTACAGCTGCAAGCCAACTAGCCACTACGTTCTTAGACACGCACAGCTGAGAAATTAGCCTGAGCATTTACCTGGAGTACATTTCGCTGCGGTTCTCTCACCTCTTAGGTGGTTCTTAAACAAGAAGGAAGGGGGGGGGGGCTACGTAATTCTGGGATTTCTCCTCTTACATGGTAAATTCTATGGCAGGGAATGGGGCTAGGTAATTCTGAGATTTCAGAGGGGATAATTATTGTTAAGCCGCTGAATAATGCAGACCACGTGTATTGTAAAAGCATGCTAGCACCCAGTCGCCTCTCATTTTTCTGATCCCAGACGATGCATTATGTCTACTCGATCTCTGCGGGCTGTCTAGAATAATTATTTTTACCCGAAGTTATCGCATCAGTTTTGTTAGGTCTATATGAAATCGACCATAATAATGTCGCATAAATTTGTTCTGTGAAAATTCTAAGAATGCCATTAAGTAACTTCAGAGAAATAAACTGCCTGGGCTGTTGTCGGGGACAAAATGCCATGAGACGTGAAATGAAAGGGGAAACTGGTTTTAAAAGGTGAAGAATTATTGTTTTCCTCTAACAAAATAGAAAGAGAAAAAGAAAAAAAAAACCCAACAGGTTCACGTGTCATCTGCAGCAGAATAAAAAACATTGGTAGTGTTCACTAGGCTTGCCATGCCCCTTAACTGCGTTAAGCCGGCTTTTCTGTCGGTCGGGTTACCTTCAAGGTTACCTTGTCTAATAATGCTTATGTTTCGTATTGGCAGAATGGATAAGACACCTGCACCAAAAACACCAGCGGTACTAGTTCAAACCCAGGACCTGGCGGGCGTCGCAAAAAAAAAAAGAGAAAAAAGTGGGTGACGAACACCGAAAGTTATGGCCCCTGTGTGGCCCCTGTGTGGCCCCTGTGTGGCCCCTGTGTGGCCCCTGTGTGGCCCCTGTGTGGCCCCTGTGTGTGGCCCCTGTGTGGCCCCTGTGTGGCCCCTGTGTGGCCCCTGTGTGGCCCCTGTGTGGCCCCTGTGTGGCCCCTGTGTGGCCCCTGTGTGTGGCCCCTGTGTGGCCCCTGTGTGGCCCCTGTGTGGCCCCTGTGTGGCCCCTGTGTGTGGCCCCTGTGTGTGGCCCCTGTGTGGCCCCTGTGTGGCCCCTGTGTGGCCCCTGTGTGGCCCCTGTGTGGCCCCTGTGTGGCCCCTGTGTGGCCCCTGTGTGGCCCCTGTGTGGCCGGGACTCTAGAAGATACCAGGAAGTTAAAGGCCGTAACATCTAAAGAAAGCATCCACTCTTCCTCTTAAGCTCGTCACCATCTCGTTCCATCTGAGGAGTTTCTTAACACCAGCCTAATGCCCCGTACAAGCAACTTTATTTCACCTTATAATTGACCAATACCCTCAAGACCATCTTGCACTCTTTGTTCCCACCCAACAAATATAGAATGATGAGGCAAAAAAACAACAACACATAAACGCTGCTCTTGAATCCACTTTTTACTGGAAAGGCACTCATCCCATGCATTCACATTATGATGGAAGGGGAAAAACACACCGCGATTTTCACTGAGGCTGAGAAATGGCCACAACAGACTTAGACAACACTTGTATAGGGAGCTCAAAGTTGGAGACACAGATACCTGTCCTTGTGGAATGGCACCAGAAAATGCCGAGCACACCCTCCAGCCTTGCCCTATGTGCGAGCTTGGATTGACTGATGATAGGAATCAGAGTCCTAGCACACCAGACATCCCCATAAGTGCTCCTCTCCCCGGTCCAATATCCATTTGAGGGTTATTCTAATTGTCCCAGTGGCCAGCTGGTTCTATATGTCTTCGTGTGAGCATGAAAGAGACAACTCCAGGCCTGGAGGCAGGGCGCTTCAGTCAAGCTATATGGGACTGTAGGGGAACTTGAAATCACGGTATCTTTCATACAGACCATTGGCTTGGTGGTGACTAACACGGAGACCGTAGGAAAAGAAGAAGAAGAACCAATTCACTGGTCAGTTTACCAGATTCATCTCAGTCTGCACCATAACCACGCATTCAATCTCATAATTATTATTCACTGATTAGAAAACAGGCAAAATAGGGGAAGAGGCTGTGCGTAGCCAGTCAAAGTTGCAACAGTGTGCCCATCGAACCTTTCAATTACTGTTACAGTACTTAATTCCTGGTTCCATAGACCCGATGTAACTCAGTTACATTTACTTAGTTTCTGCTTCCACTTGCCCGATGTTCGATTCAATTATTGTTAATTGGTATCTGGTTCCATTGACCCAGGTTGGTCAGCCAACGGATTCGTCTTGCAGTGATTGTCTGACGCACAAGGCCTACTGAGACACATCATCGTTCTTCTAGTCTGGAGCCACAAAACCGATCAATAACTTTACGGGCTGGAAGATTTCCTATAATATCATGATGGCCAAGGGCCGCCTTCACGGACATGAAAAACAGCTGCCACATCGCCTCCCCCTCCCCCCACACACACACACATATTCCACCCCCTTTCCATTGTTCTCCACTCTCAATCCAATTGGACCTATTTTTAGACTGCATCCATAACACACGTACCATTCGCTTTGAAGAGGGGAGGGAGATTTGCCCCGAGGGGTGAGCTAATTTTTACAATGGTCCATGGAGCGAGCATACTCTCTTCAATTATTGTTTTGAATTTTAGTAAGATCTATCTATCTATCTATCTATCTATCTATCTATCTATCTATCTATCTATCTATCTATCTATCTATCTATCTATCTATCTATCTATCCATCTATCTATCCATCAATCTACCTATCCATCCATCTATATATCTATCTATCTTTCTATCTATCTATCAATCTACCTATCCATCCATCTATCTTTCTATCTACCTATCCATCAATCTATCTATCTATCTATCTATCTATCTATCTATCTATCTATCTATCTATCTATCTATCTATCTATCTATCTATCTATCTATCTATCTATCTATCTGTCTATCTATCTATCTATCTATCTATCTATCTATCTATCTATCTATCTATCTATCTATCTATCTTTTGCTACCACCATATACTGTACAGGTAACTCAAAATATATATATTATATAATATAAAAATATAAAATAAACCATTAACAATTTTTTTTTTTAAACTAGTCTTATCAGCCAGCAAATACTTTAATTTTTTTGTCATTTACTGTGGGTGCCCCTTTTTGTTGACTCTGGTTCAGCTGCACCACTCGCAGTTTTGCACGTCTAGTCTGCACGTTTTGCAGTTTTGTCCAAGGTAAATCCAGCAATGAAAAATTTCTGTGCTGTCACCCTTCCCTTGACATCCTAAGCACGTACCTATTTAGCTTAATGGTTAATCCAGCCCTGATAAAGTCGAGTGTACATACTTTTAACATGGGTGAGTCCTTGTCACATTTAAAATAAATGGAATCACTGTATCAGGGGTAGTTTTTTGGTTTTTTTTAATGCATCCAACTTAACAAGCTGAGTGTACGCAAAAAAGGTAGTAGGCAAAGATAGGGTTACTACGGCAGGAAGACAAGTTTGTCAATCTCCAAAGCCAAAATTTATGACTTATCAACTGAGGAGTCATGAGTTCTGCTGAATAACTGAGCATCTAACAGCTGTTTCACACAATTGTGAGTAGTCTAATATCTAGCTACTGCAAAAACCTGAAATCCACCATTATATCTTTTCAATGAAAATAAATGCCATCGAAAAGGGCGGTGAAACCACAGAATAAATATAACACAGAATTACAAATCGCCTCTTCGGTATGTTCCGCCAACGCTCGGTCCGCCATTTTAATTTGTCGTGTGCGACAGCTGTTTACATCATTCTGTGGTTTCTTCGGGACCTCATGGTCATTACGCACATTTTTTATCTTTCGACATGGAGGAAAGTAGGTTTAATTCTACATGATAGCAAACTAGTTAGATGTCGCCATTCATTTAGCCATCCATCTATCCATCCATCCGCCGGTCCGTTTGGCCGTCCATCCATCCATCCATTCATGCATTCATTCATCCATCTATCATCCATTTACCAGTGTATCCATTCATTAATCAGTCTCCTTATTCATCATCCATCAATTTAATCCATCCATCCATTCATTCATCCATCCATCCACTTATCCATCCATCCAATCATCCACCCACTCATCCATTTGCAGACTTGGGATCACACTGTAATCCTCACGAGAAATAATAATAATAATAATGAAGATCATTTATATAGCGCCCAATCCAAACCGTTTGCTCTAGGCGCTTTACAGAAAGTCGTGTTCTCTCCATCTGCAACTCACTCTCTCTCTCTCTCTCACCCTCTCTCTCTGCTATACATACATTGTATACATAGATACACACACATAACATACTATGCAACCCAAAATGAGGCAAGGCAAACCCTGCTCACTACCACACATACATGTTGCGACACGTGTGTTCGTATCCGTGCCACAAGTTTCGCAAGTTATAAAATACTCGTGATCTAGATAGCCTATGGTGATGTGCTCACCTTTCGGAAGATTCGAACACTGGAAATTACCGACAAGCCTTAAATTATTTTTTATTTCAGTCTGAACACGGAGAAGGCACATGTTCAAATGAATCAATTGTTCTTTATTAGGCTAATAAGATTGCAATTTTAAAAGCATTAGAGGCCGAAATGAGGGTACATCACCATAGACCTAGATTTCCTAACTTAAGAAACTGATTACATTTAAAATAGATCTATGTCTAGATTTAGCATCTCTAGTAGACCTCTAGTCTTGATTTCCATTCAGCTGAAATCTTAAAAATGACACAATACACGATTAACAAGGGTGCACGGTATGATGTGCAACGCAACGCACAGTGGGCAGCGTCTATAGATACGAGGTATCATACGACAAAACAAAATGGCGGGTCGAGAACCAGTTCTGTGGCGTCACTCAATGGGGATTGTGCGTCTGCCTAATTATAAGTCTGTGGGTGAAACCTCGTTGGGCTTTCTAGGCACTGGACTGATGTACCCGTTGAACATTCCCCCATCCCCTGATTTATTTATTTATTTATTTATTTTGTATTTTGTTTACTTCTTTAATACCATTTGGGAAATTTACCTTAGTGTCATTGTAGCCCAGTTACAACAAGAGCAGACACGACTTCGTCACAGTGCAGTTACTGTCGTCGTCGCCACAGTGCCCTGGGGTTGCACGAGTAGATCTTTAAGTCATAAGAAGTATACGTCATGTATAAACACTGGTTTCAAGCTTCAACAGTAGAAGGGTTAATGTCTTGGGTCCTAGTTTATAGCCTGTTACAAGCCACAGCTACCCCCCCCCCCCAAAGGGATTTTACTTATTAATGAATTTGTACGAATTATAAAAATGACCATTAAGTATTTTGACGTGACAGCAACAATTTTACTGATCCAGGACAGTAGCTCTTTGCTTTCAAAAACAGTCATGTTTCCCGCTACTTTCATTTCCCATGGTTTTATTCTGCTCCCCGCCCCTCCCCGAACAACAACAACAACATTCAGGTTCAGTTCCACAGGCCTAGCAATACGGAAGCCAGGGCAAGCCATGTTATTGGAATTCACGAAGACTTGAATTGAACGTCAATAGAAAATTAATATACGCACAATCTGGAAGTAAAAGAAATAAAGCTGGGGCCATCTAAACATCCTTATGGGCCCCTGGGCAAAGCTTTAGGCTGAACCCGCCCCCTTTCCAAAAACCAATGTAAATTTGCATGCATGGGGCCCCCTACACCCTTGGGGCCCCTGGGAAACTGCCCAGTGTGCCCATGTATTGCGACGGATCTGAATGAAGCGACTGTACTTTCACAATACTGATGCGGGGTGATTTATTGAATAGCCAAGATGTTTCTTCCCTGAAACTCCACAATCGTTTTTCCCATGGTTAAGAATCACTGTTCTGGTAGAAACCTGAAGGAGAAAAAAACACGTTAATACTTACATAATGTGCAAAGAGAAGAGTACACACATGTATTTGATAGCAAATGTTCCAACCAGAAGCTGCAAAATCAGTCGTGAATTTTGTCGCCGCAAAGATAAACTTGGCAGCACATCTGGGCCTGTGTTCTCACACAACACAACATTCAACACACATTAAGAAAATGACAGTCTGGAGCTTCGGGCCCGAAGTTCGGCGGGAAAATCGATGGCAACCCGCAATCTCTCGTTTCCGAATTTGTCCGCTGCTTGATGAAGACACAGCCGTGTGGAACTGACCTCACTCGACAGATGAGTCGGCCGTGATGTGTTGAATTGCAAAGGGTTTCTGTTAGTGTTAAACATCCGCGTGTTGATAGAGAGATAACGACACGCGGTTTGGGTCTGAAATTCCGTTTATTGTTTTGTTTTAACCATTGCCTGGTCAAAATAAAATTTTAAAAAGGATTTTTGGTAACGCTGGTTATCCTAAGGAAATTTTAACATGTCAGGGCTGTGCAACACAGGATCTTGTTCATTACTTTTATTGCGAGTCACTTTCTGTGTGTGTCAGTCCCTAATGTGTTTTAATCGCCTAGAGTCTGACGTGCCATTAGCCTATGTGGAACAATTTTATAGCACAGAAAAAAAAACGACAATAAACAGAAAATTGTCACAATAGAGAGTAAGCAATATTTTTCCTTCCCATGTGCATGCAATATATATATAATAACATTAAGTCCAAATACAGTATTATGGGCTTCGACTTGAATTGTGTTTTTAAGGACACCGATCTGCACTTTTACCATTAAGTTAACCAGTTATATTAGATTAAGTTCAAATGAGTGTTTATGGAGACAACAAACTGATAAGAATTCGTAGACTTCATAAATTCTTTTTTTAAACTGTTTTTGAGAGCGTCCACGCCCACTCTTGCATTTTCGAACTAACTTGACAAATGCAGTTTAGATTATGTGGTCTAAAAAAAATATTTATTTTTTTTTACTGTTCCTGGCGTAAGATTTTAGTAATAATAACTGAACGATGAGCTCCAGTGATAAATAAACAGTTTAGATATTCATGAGATGCAAGCATTGTAGCTGTGAATAATAAAACATATTCACTGGTTTTGTGGTACTCAATAAAAATGAGACATTCAGGCTCACCAATCAGTCACCGGAACTAAAGAGTGCGCAGGTTAGGGATATGACTTGTTTTCTTTGTTTATCGCGTTCATTTACTAATCCAGACAATCGACATGGATCGGATGTGCTGCTGTTTACTTCATATGCACCAAGGCTGTTGCTTATTTCAGGTATAGGTGCTTTTCAACTCAAATTAACACTCTCAACATGGCTTTTTTTTTCTCCTGCCTTTTTAATTTTCATTCCTTTCTTTTCACGGCTTAATATTTTTTTCTTGTGAAATTTTACTGAACGCTTTACTTTTATGAAAATAAGTTGTTTGTTCTTCTTGTTCTGCCACTTTCGTCCTTCATTCCTTTTAATTAAATTCCTGTTGCGTGTGACAGAAATAACACAGCTGGGGTTCTGGTGCGTTTTGTTTTGAGTTTTCCACCCGTTGCAATACCCGTACGCGATATACAGTTACATAAGAGGTGGTGCCTGTGAAACTGTTTCTTTTGTACATATGAAAAGTTTTTCTTCTGTGAGACTGACTGACTTGACGGCAAAGGATAGTGTTGTCCCTTTGCACACAACGTAATCGGCAATTCCATGCAGCTCGATCCTGGACAAGACGTTTAGCTGTCAGGATGGGAAGGCCGGTGTCCTCACGAATGTTATCAACTATCTGTCCATTTCTTGCGGGGTCTCCCTCTCCTCCTTGCTCCTTGGAAGTTCTCTTTGTACGCTTCAGTGAGATTAAAAATCTTTTTCCCTCTCACAAGCACAAACCGACATGACAACCGTAACTCAGAGCAGCGACAAATATCAATTTATCAAGAATGTGGAACAAATTGATGAAATTTTTAAAAAGCAATTTTTTTTAAAAAATTTTGTATCACACTCTAACAACATATAAAAGGTAATTCCTGCAAAACAGTGCAAACAAGATAGATTATTTTTTTGGAATTAATGGACGGTAAAAAACACATTTTATACAGCTAACATTAGACGACAGAAGGTGGGTTTCCATGTGTACGGAAACGGAAACGTGAAAAATCAAACAAGTGGTGAAAAGACAGAGTGTTTCCATGTTTCAGTATATGTGAAAACAATCTTTCTAATTCACTGCTCGAAAGGCTTTTTAGCTGTTCCTTGCCGTTTGCTTTTCCTTACACATGAAAACACGTTTTAAAATGAAAAATCAGAGAGATAGATAAACGCAATAGAACAGACACAATATACATACATTTTATGCTTAAAAAAGCATAAGTTACTGAGATCATGTCACATTAAAAGCAAATTGAAAATGTGGCACTCATGGCCAAAAATAACAGCGAAATTGGAAATCGAAAGAGAAGTACAGAAAATCAAACATAAAAAACTAAATACGGACGACACTTTTCTGTTTATTCCATGTTCTTTAAAACATCCAATCCATGAAGCTAACACAGACAAGCCACGTTTGGCCAGGGATGGTTAAATGAATGGTGGTTGCATTTCTCTGTTCAGATGGGCGACAATGTGTTCTCGGACAAATAAGCCCATAATGACATGTCAGTAAATAAAAACTAAATCAGAGACTATCATGCCTAAAATTACTTTAATCTTGTTTTGTTATCAATTTTCTGTAAACTTTTTTTTCCAGTATTCAAGATGTTTTTGCTTTGTAGATATGAATATGAAGTCAGAGAAAAGTTAGCCATTTGTTTGTTTTTTATTTGCAATCTAATTTATATCCGTCATAATCCTTATTTGAACAAGCAAGCACTTTGATATAGTTTGGCATTTAAAGCGGGTTAAACATTTATTGGTGCGTTCAGATAGCTTTGTTTCACTTTTCCTGTGGTGTAACTGAAGGAATAGTTATTGCTTTAACGGCTTAAGACATATAAGAAGGAAAGAGACGATTAAAGTTTTTAAGACATATAAGAAGGAAAGAGACGATTAAAGTTTAAAACGTTTTCTAACAACACCTAGGCGACACATTCATGTTTCAACGCATAATTAATATCTTAATAATATCCGTTATTATATTCGCACTGAGTGGAACACTGGAACTGGCTGCTGAACACGTTGTTAGAAGCACCATGATTGCTGCAGCATGAGGCATGAATCAACAGCTTGACACAGGCTTGTCGGGTGTGGTCATAGGTGTATCTGTACACAGCGTTGTAATCTCCAGGGGCGGCGCGGCAGGATGGGGACAGATAGCCACATCGACCTGGGGACAAACGTCATTGTACACAATGTATTACTCGGATGTAACCAGGGTGGGATTAACCATTAAGCAAAATAAGCACATGCTTAGGGCATCAAAGACTTTGCAATTACAGAAAGTAGCTAGCAAACTTTTCAACTAAAAATAAAGTGGCAGTATTCAAAAATAAACCCGATTTTCCATCTCCCTGTCAGTTTGTTTTATTTCGAAAAATAACAGTTTATTTTACAGTTTTTTATTATTATTATTATTAAGAATTACATGTACAGTATATTGGGACATCAAAATCGTTTCAGTGCTTAGGGCCTCTAAAGGACTTAATCCGGTCTTAGGTGTAACCAGTCCGCAGGAGAAAAAAATAATGTTGGTAGAAATGACAGATTTTGTACTTTGTGAACTGCACCGTTTTTCTTATTTTCTGATAGAAATTACTTGGCTCTTATGATATCTCATCTCAATATGTTGATAAGATAAAGTTTTAAAGTTTACAGAATCACAGAGATGGCTTATGAAGATGAACATCGCATGTACACGAGATGAGGGGTATAAAGAATACTTGAGACAAGTCAACGATGGTTCTGTTTTCTTCAAAGCTCAATATGAAATTTAAATGCAGATTGATAGGCTATGTGTTACTTGTATAATATACTTGGATTTCCGCTGCAACACTAACATAGAAAGATTGAAATAGGCAGATAATATTCACCACTGTAAGTTTCGTTTAATCCATGCATGTGGTTTACCAGGTTACGATTTGACTTTTGTTTGTTATAGTGCACAAAGGAGTTGATGAAAAACTCACTAAAGTGCTATAAAGGAAGACAGAGTGCCGTTGAAGAAGAGATAAAAATTCAGACGGGGAAAGGGAAAGAATTAAGTACACAATTGACATAAAAACAAATAAACATGAAAAAAAAACCTCGGAGAAAGTTAGTTCCAGGCATGAAAAGATTAATGTTAATTATGCTAATCACATACAGACTACTAAAAAAAAGAAAACCCACAGTACTTACGATTTCCGGGGAAGGCACCATCGCTCCATTGTCCTCCACCAATGTCAGACCTGGGTACACATGTTCTTCTACCGAACTCACGACGGCAGATAGTTCCCAGAGGACAGTCCTGGTAGAAAAAAAGGGTAGACCATCACACTAGAACACAATATAAATTATTTTCTCTATCTATACATTGCCTTGTCCCGTGTGACTTTGTATTGCATGGCTATTTGACTCAATGTATGCAGAATGTTAATCATTCTTGAGGATGCATCGTTCTACAAATTAAGCCTAATTCGAAACAATGCGTCAGATAATTCGGAAGGCAGCCCTTTGACAAGAATAATGGATATATAGGTACAGTCCCTTCATAAATGATTGACCGTACATCGATTTGTTCTGACACCTCACAAAGAGGCATTACATTTAAATGAGAATACGCAATGGGATGCTTAAGCCGGTTATTTACTGTAGAAACATTCTTTGCCGAAACATTTGCTTATAAGCAGCTCTATTTTCGACAGTCTTCATTATTCTGTTATCCATTAGGGGCAATTTCATACTCTGATGGATTTTTTGCCCCTCCCCTTTCCTCAGTTCAAAACATGTTGGTTTTAATTTCAATGATCCCTTTACAAGAGTAAATATGTTTGGTTATAAATCAATGGCGTGAGTGTTTGAGCTGTATGATCAAACTGGGTTTGGTCTGCACAGTGCTTTTTATTTATTCATTTATTTATTTAGTTTTTTTATTTATTTATTTATCCTTGAAAGTGCAATAGTTAGGGTTAGGATTAGATTTGTCTTGACTGCGCAATAATAATTTCACTGGAAAAATGGTAACTGTGCGAAAATTGACCTCCAAATTGGTGTCAACAATAGCATGCAACAAGATGCCCATTGTGAGTATTCTGGCCACTTGGCCCAAATAGCCTGCACGATGAATGTTTCTGATGTTGTTGAAAGCGTCACCAAATCCTCCTGACACAGGGAAGTCAAAGTTTGAGCACACACAGCCCCTCGCGTGGTAGTCGTTGGGGTTAATACGGTAAGCGTCATAGCAACGATCGTAACAGCTGCCCTGGTTGCTAAGGAGAAAATCATAAGTAGAGATAGATAAATATTGACAGTGGAAAATTTGACGGCAAGAGGAGAAAACGATCTTTGAAAGCGAGAAATTATAGTATGATTATGACGCTGGATATCGCGGGCTTTGTCTATACCTGAAAATTTTGTACACTTCACTGTTACTCTGTCACATGTTTGACTGACGAAGGCTTCATGTTAGAAATGCGTGTTTAAATGTATATGCCAGCTTGTTTGAAATTGATATTACATGTATAATTTTTTGTGTGATCAGTTAGTCTGTACTGTTGTGAAGTGTCAATGTTTTATTAATGAGGGAAAAGCTGCACCTGTGTGATATGTGTTATTTCGCAGCCATTTAATAACCAGTCTAAATCTGGGTTCTCATGTATACGGAAACGGAAACGGCAACGGAAACGTCAAAAACGCTTGAAGTAGTGAAATAGAAAGAATGTTTCCGCACGCCGTTTCCGTACACAAGGAAACACTCTTTCATTTTACTGTATGGGGGATTTTTTGCCGTTTTAGTTTCCGTACACATGAGAACCCAGCTTAAGATGACATATCCATAGCCTGGGGAGTCTATTACGATACCAACAGAGACACTTACTTAAGCTTTCAGCTAATGTTTACGAACATTTTGTGACTAGTTTGTTTGTGTTTAAAAATTTTTTTTTTCTTCTGTCAGTTCGACGATGAGAATGAAAAGGATTCTGAACAGCCAATTTAAAAGCTAGCGAGGACTAGTATTTATAATGTACACTGCGGAAAAAAATGATAAAATCTAACAAGCTGCAGCTAAATATTTAATAATAATAATAATAATGATGATTTGATTGTTAAGTACTTACAGGTTTCCGAGAAGACCATCGGTATAGCTGTTTCCGTTCCACTGATGAAAATAGAAACAAAAGTTGATTTGAAAATTAAATAACATATCTACCATTAGATCTGGTACTTTCTTACATGTAATCGTAATTAATAAATCATCCACACGACT
Source organism: Onchidella celtica (assembly GCA_963931925.1). Classification (NCBI taxonomy): domain Eukaryota; kingdom Metazoa; phylum Mollusca; class Gastropoda; order Systellommatophora; family Onchidiidae; genus Onchidella; species Onchidella celtica. The sequence continues at coordinate 34,128,501 of OZ007573.1, read as the reverse complement.
GATTTTTCTATGGTGGGTCGTTGTCCATTGAGCTATATGTTCATTGATAAGCTGTGCATAACAAACAATTATGCAATTAACTGAGTGACTTGTGACAGTAACAGTTTCTGTACAGAAAAAAAGTAAGATCTAATAAAGAAAAATGGAGTTCAGCAAGTCAGTAAAGTTCTAAATAAAATTCTTGAGACGTTTGTGATGCTCTAATGTGAACAACTGTCCTTATATTATTATGTGAACAGTTGTCGTCAAGAGTTACAGAAATATCGCTGCCTTCAACAGTTTCTCAAATTTTTATATCAATGCAGTTCCAAAGCGTGTCTTTTGTATTCTCACCTCAACATCTTATGGTCATACGTAAAGAGAGACACTTATTGTGCTGACTGCCATTATGGCAACGAATTGTTTCAGGGAGTAATCATTATAATATGTTGCAACCTAGAGGAACGCATGTTGTGCTGACCATTGCCATTATGGCAACGAATTTTTCTAGGGAGTAGTCATTATAAATGTTACAACCTACCCAAACCGTTCACACATGGACGACTGTTCACGTAAAAAACACCGTAGAGGTTTGCAATTCCCTTCTTACTCAAAGCGTATCCCTTTACATTTTCTCCTTGTTTCAACAGTCTAAAATTGTCACAACAATCTAAAATTGTCAGTTCTGCCAAATACAGCACAAGAATTTGACCGACAGGTAAAAAAGGCCAATAACTAGCTTAGGCCTCTTGAAACTTAATCTACAAACCATGTCCATAACAATATCCTTCGCCATAGGTGAGGGTACAGAAATAATTATGTTAATACTTACCCCAGTTCCACTTGAACTTGTCTGGTCCCATGAGGATTGTTGGAAAGATGGGGCAGCTGTAAGTATAGATCATACACATAAAGATGTTTAGAACAAAATTTATGCAGCAAAATGTTGTATACTAGATCAAATTGTTAGATAACTGCAATCTTGTGGTATCAAATCTTTCGTTGCAGATTTTTCATATTTTAAGTTATCAACAACTTCAAACCATCTGACCTTTCTTTTATAGCAACTCTTCAATGAATATTTTGGACACAATGAAAATGATAATAGTGATGATGATGATGATGATGATGATGATGATGATGATGATGATGATGATGATGATAATGATGATGATTCTGGTAGTGATACAGACTATGATGATGAAGATGATAGTGAAGTTGCCGTGCAAAAAAGGTAGATCTTACCTAGAGCTACAAGGAAAATGACAACGGCGGTAAGTCCCATACTGTTTGTGGTGATGCTCTTATTTTCTCCTGAAATATACGAAAGTAATAAACACATGTAATATTATGTTTTGCTGATGGCTTCAACAGTTATCTGAACTACTTAGATGATAGTTGAAGGCATTATCTATTGCATATATATTATTATTATCATCATTGTTATTAGCTAACCCTGGTACTATTGTCAACATTTCCCTCGGGTATACATTCCACTTTCTTGTAATTGTAGGTCTACTTAGCTAAGATGAAAATGTTAAGAAGAGGGACATTTTTACTGAAGACTGATAGATAGCAAATTACGAATGGCGTCCAACGTGCAGCAGTAGCACTGACAGTGCGACACAGCCATAACATTAATTTGGTCAAAGTTATGGTGTTGTTGTTGTTGTTTTTTTTGAAAAGTAAACGAACTAGCAGAAACGGAAAATAAACAGTGAAAACGATTTGCTGCCTCAGAATAACAGCGTTTGCTATGATATGGGTATCTCAGCAATAACACTGTAATTTATTGCATACATGTTAAAATTTCAGACAGGAATACAATAATCCAATAGAGAACAATTATGTAACGTGGCAGAATAACATAACTCATAGGTAATAACGATTGTGGAGTTTGAATATTTTCAGTTCCAGGAAATCATGAAGCCTTCATGACAAATGCATGGTCAGATAGTCTACGAAATCTTTGCATTGAAGTTGTACTTTTTAAACTGTAAATTCCACAATATGGTTGCATTGCACCTCGGCATGGAACGTAACGTGAGCTTAACTTCAGTAGTATTACTAGATGGACAGAGATAATGGTAGCCTAATATTCAGAAGGTTCACAAAGTTCCAAGCATCCATCTAAATGATACTAATCTGAAAGAAGTAAAAAAAATAATACTAGTAGACAGTTTTCTCCCTAGAGTAACACTAACAGTACTTTCGGGGTACAGACGGTGGGGTGATAGTTTTATTACTATTTTATTTCGATGCTACAGTCGTCGCCCTGAAAGTTACGTTGGGTTACAATCGTCAATTAAACTTCATAGTGTTTTAACGAAGGATTGTACGTAGAAATAGCTGTTGTAGAATCAAAACAAGATTCGAAAGGCAGCAGTATCAAAGGCTCAATAATGAATTACGTTAAAGATAAGATATGCTTACCTTAAGTGGATATTCAGTTGCTTCAAAACTGTTGGATTTTCCTTGCTCCGTTTTTAACCCCAGAAAGTCCAGAGAGTTAACGTTGATGCCAAACGTCGAGAAATCCAGACTTTTATACTAGTATTACAATAAGGAAATGCCGCGAATTTCCCCAAACAGCTTTCCGGCGGCAGCCATGTTGAGATTAAGATTAATTAGAATCTGGTTACATAGCATTAGGTGACAGATTCACACACACACACACACACACACACACACACACACCCTCCTACTTGTGTGTATATTGTGTGGAAAGGGGAGGGTCGAGGACAAATTATATTTCAGTCCAGAATGTATCCTGTAGTTTACAAAAGGAAGAGTGAGAGGAGGGGGAGGGGAGGGGGGACTGGTCAGGGAGACGGATGACGCCCCGGTCCACTGAAATGGCAGGTGACCTTTTCTACAATGAACTTATTACCTGCGCTGACGTCAAAGTGGGTAATACGGAAAACCACTATTTTAAGCCTCATTATGTCTTATATCTTTAGAATGAACATGAACGATCTTTGCCAGGTTGTTTTCACTGTCATTAATACAGCTTTGCCCTATTTTGCCAGTGTTTCATACACCCCCTCCTTCTCTTACTTTTCAGAAGTATTTTAATCTTAGGTCTTGTGCCTTTGCACGTCATACTAGAATTTTGCAGGAAATTTTCGAAAAAATGAGACAATTTACCAGACGTCCTCATCGAGCATTAGTCTAGTTCCTGAACTGGAGAAATTCATTATTGCAGAGGGGTGCGCTGAGCTTTGGTAATAAATGGTACGGTACCTTTACAGAATGACGCAAATGGGATAGGAAGCAACCCAACACACAGGAGAAGGACTACAAATTTCAATCAGTTATCTTGAAAATGGTGCTTCACATATGTGACATTTAGATAAAATATCATCATGTACAGGCAGTTCAGTAGTATGCAATATGCTGTGTGCCTCAAAATGCATCATTTTTCATTTAACACGTGTATGATTGTGAGTCAATTTAGGGCCATTGCATGACTATTGCCCACATTCTTCTGACTTTCTCCTCATTACAACTTCTGATTTCTGAGACCTGGGCAAATTCTTGAGTGAATTTCATATGATGAAACACATGTGCACTTACAATTCACTGCACGGACACAGAATTGCTCAGTCTTGGATTTATGTGATTGCAGATTTATTGATTTATTTGCAAAATTAATGTCCATAGAACTTAATACATGCTGCGAACGGATTATACCAAACTTTTTAAACCAAATTAATTTATTCCTATTTGCAGTGAGACAGAACAGGAAAACCAATTATGTCAACCTAGCCAAGGGGTGTACGTGTCAGTCACCCTAAAGTACAACCATGCTTTTAACAGTACGGTACAGAATCCAGTAGGTCATTGTCACATCAACTATGCCATGCTGAGCCGGTTGACAGGACAAGGAAAAGGGAAACAGGATTTCCTACATTGTCGCGTGGGAGTCAGAACTCCTACCTGGTCGTTTAGCTAACTGATGAGTTGGCCTAGTATTATATACATAACATCGTTAAAGTCATAACACAAGTGCCTTAGTCGTTTTTCAAATATTTTTGAGTGGGGCCTAACATCAGTGATAAAATTTCAATAAGGTTAGTTTGTTTTGTTTCCTGAAAAGCATTAAGTTTTGTGCTGAGCCTTCAAAGTCTGAATTTTGACACGAAACATTTTTTGTATTATCATATATGAGTTACAACATTTTGCAAAGTAATGATACTTTTTCAGCTTCTGAAAGTGTTGTTAAAAAGGACTTGGGCAAATGTGCAGTAACTGTGGCGACACGTCTTGACTCGTTATTGTGGCTGTAGTTTCAATCTGTCTTCGAGCAGTGAATGTTTTCTTTGCTTGCGTACAGAATCCTAGAATCTTTACTACTTCTCAAATCTAAAAACGAGGCTATTTTAGAAAGAAGAGAAATAGATGGGTGTGCAAGGTCGCGCATAGCTGGAAATGGGGGTACGGAAGACTGAGGCAGTTTTTCACCTGTTATGCAACGCATTGCGCAATAAGCCGCCGACACCTGTTGGAAAACTGAGCCGGTTTTTTTGTTGTAGATATCGACTATGTTGTTTTCGAACTTTAGATCGATTAGCCTGATGTACCAACCCTAAAGTCACTGGACTGTATAAACATGATAGATCTTTGGATAGACACAGTATGCTAACACACAACAGGAACAGTCACAAACTGACTGTGCGCGCGCGCCTAAACAACTCAATAAGCTAGCCCAAGGCGACACAGACCAATGCATGCGAACGTTTCCATAAACACTTAGCAAGCCACTTTACATCGCCGCATCCAAACATAATTAATAATTTCTGTTCATCGAAAAACTCGCATAAGAACAGCTACGGACTGACATAAGGGTCAGATCATCCTGTCAGTGCCACAATGTTCCTGTGAGACGCTTGCGTGAGCGTCAGAGAATTAGGGAGGCCCTCATTACTGAGTACAATGAGCAAAGGCTGTCCCAGGCAGAGTTTGGGCACAAAATGGCTCTCAAGATGCTACCCGACAAGTTGTGAGGCCCCTTTTAATATTTTTAAACAATTTTTATCATGGTTTTAACAGCTCTCAATAATTATAAACATTATCCTGCTCAGTATCAAGACCGTTTCAATCAGCTGTTATAATTACATGCATTTCATTCTTACAAAATTCACCAGAAAAAAACGCAAAGAAACAGTCTCGATAAGTGGCGAACTGAAGAGGTTGACTAGTCGTTAGAAAAATTAAGTTTAATCGATATGCCAAAAACCGGCTCAGTCTTCCAACAGCTTTTACGAGCTACCTTTGAAGTTTTGAACAATAGGATTAAAAATCCGGCTCAGTTTTCCGGTACCCCTGGAAATAGGCCCAAGCCAAACGGGAAATGTAGGCTTCAAACTACTCATTGAATATTCATGTATTGATTTTTTTTTTAAATCTTCTTTAAAATAGTAGTATTTAGTATTAAAAGGTCCCCCTTGACTCTCTCAATAATTTTTTATCCATTTTCTTTTCTAAAACCCCCACCCCTAGTCTCTACCACGGGGCAATATACTCCTTCAAAATCGTTGATCCATGCCAACTGACCCATCTGTCTCCCTCCTCTCCCCTTTTTGTGCTTCAGAGAGAGAAAGAGAGAGAGAGAGAGAGAGAACACAACACGTCATTTTACGAATCCTCGCAGTGTGGAAAGGTGTTCATTGCTTTATTAAAATTTAAAAAAAAAAGAAAGTTTTATCTCTCGTTGGAATATTAAATGTTTGTGGGCAGTTTTCATCAATCATACGTCATAGGGAAAACCATCCAACATAAGCAGCTGTTTGTTGTTGTTGTGTTATTTTCTAATGGTTTCCCTTTCTGCCTTTCGTTTATATTTTCGAGAAAGATGGAATAATTGATCTGCCGAACGGTAAAAATGAGCATCTTCTCTTTCAAGGTTACAAATAAATCGGGCCTGGAAAATGTGTGATTTAATGTATAACTTTCATCCCTGAATGGTCCTAAAAAGCTAAACTGAAATCCACGCAGTGGGACAACACAGATACTGAGATAGAGTTGACATGTCATCAGTGCAGCTCCCACGACCAGTTCTGGTCATAGGGCCCGTAACCAGCAATATAGACATCAGTTCTGTAGACAAATATTGTTAGATTAATTGTACAGTCTCGGAACAAACGGTAATTGCTGAGAGCGTCGAACTGAATGGCAGATTTTTTTTCTTTGGAAAGTTGGAAGTTTGTGGGGGGGGGGGGGGGGGCTAAATGTACATTTTATCACTGTGTTGCCTACCTACCCACGCCCCTCTACCTCAGGTTTGGGAAAGTTTCGGCCCGCCTGAGGGATTTACGCGGCACTCGAGAGCTCGACAAAAAGCATTTCTCACAAAATTGCATCGTGAAGCAAAAAAATAATATATTGAAAACGTGATAACATACATGAAATTGTTAACAGTAATTAATTCTACATTAGATCTTAATAAAAATGTCAAATACAGTGGATCTACGTGATTCTGTTGTTGAAGGTTTAGTTTTTCCTTCTTTTATTGAAGAAATGTTGATCTTTTGAGTAGTTGAGTTTTTTTGTTTTTTTTTGGTGGCCCACATTACTCCGAACTAACGTTATGTGGCCCTCCATGGAAAAAGTTTACCCATACATTCTTTCTCTCTTCTTCTTCTTCTCTTTCTCTCTCTATCTCCCTCTCTCACTCTCTCTATCTCTCACTCTCTGTCTCTCTTTCTCACTATCCTCTCTTTCTCTCACTCTATCTGTCTCTCTCTCTCTATCTCTTTCTCACTCTCTCTCTCTCTCATTCTTTCTCTCACTCACTCACTCTCTCTCTCTCCCTCCCTCAGTTAACTGCCTGCAGTGCCTGTCGAAATTGCACCGGACTGTGTGAGAGTGGGACGTTGTTCTCTACTTCCATGAATGAGGACAGAGGTGCCACCGTTTCCTTACAAATGTTGTTTGGGGTGCACAGCCTAATTACAAAGTCAAATAGAGAAAATACTTTTGCATTCACTTTTCAGCAATGGCTTATAATGTAAAATACCACGCTCCCCTAACAACAGACCTTACTTATTGACTAATATGCCGCAAACTGGATCTTGTCATGTAACACTGATGATAATTTTGTAATATTTTGGGTTTTGATTATAATGAGAATATAATTTGAAATCAAGTATGCGATTAAAAATTTGTGTTTTACTCGTAAACTGCCAGTGACAGGTTCCTTTGTTGTGGCGTAAAACTGCTCATTATTTCAGAATGTAACAGAGTTTGGTTTTGGCCAGCGTGAAAACGAGTTTCTTAACTGTTATGGCATAAGGCTGCTTTTGTCTGTCTGTCTGTCTGTTTCTCTGCATGCCGTCTGTCTCTCTGTCTACCTGTCTTTTTCTCGTCATACCGTCTGTCTGTCAGCCTGTCTGTTTCTCTGCATGCCGTCTGTCTGTCTGTTTCTCTGCATGCCATCTGTCTGTCTGTCTATCTGTCTTTTTCTCATCATACCGTCTGTCTGTCTGTCAGTCTGTCTGTTTCTCTGCATGCCGTCTGTCTGTCTGTCTGTCTGTTTCTCTGCGTGCCGTCTGTCTGTCTGGCTGGCTGTCTTTTTGCTTGCATGCCATCTGTCTTGTCTGTAGTGTAAGAAGCCACCATTGGCAGGACATTTCAAACTGATTTACAGATCAGATAAAAACAGGTGACTGTCAATCTGGACAATTTGGACTTAATGCCATCTACTTTTCTTTTTTCAATCTTAGATGGCCTATAATTATGTACACTGTCAGTAATATTTTGTTCTCCAGTACCTAATGCAATGTGGCAGCCAACACATTCAGGACCTGCCATAATCACTGGGATTACTGCATTTTGCCTTGGGTAAGTAGTGAAATATTAAAAACTTTTGTACTTATTTACAAAACTCTTTTCAGATCCATGCAAAAACAATGTTTGAGAATTTTACCAATGTAATAAAATTTATACGAAACTATTTAATTCCACCCGTGAAATTCAGACCGATGAAGCTCTGAATACAAAAACATAATTTTGTAAAGTACCCAAATGGACCATGAAAGGTGCAAAGTGGCAATTACCTTGCGGACGCACCGTAAAACCCAAACGCAAACTCAGACTCATTGAATATTAGCACTGAATTAATTCAGGAAATACAAAATGTGAAATCTCATTTTTCCCTATACATTACCCAGACAAGAATAAACATCAAGGCATATTTGACCAAAGATGTATAATTTATCTAAAAACAGACAAACTTGACTAGGCGTATTAATTTTTATAGACAGACACAATAATAAGACCGACCAGCAAATGAAGACACATTTGACAAAACAGTGTTTGTCATTTTTTTTTTCATATTTTCTTTATTACTGTATTATTATTATTATTATTATTATTATTATTATTACATTTGCAAACATGTTTTATTAACATCAGATAGAAACAAAAATAACGGATGTACATGCACATGATGAAGAATATGAAGGTTAACCCTTTCGGTGTCACAGCCCTGGGACATAGTGGCAAATTATATTACCTGAAAATCGCTCCTGAAACTCGTGGAAAAGAAATTATGATTCCCTCTTTCGTATTTGCATAATACTTTATCACAGATCCAACCAACCCCTGATCAACCGCTACAGCAGTCTCGGTGCACATAATTAGGAAAATCCCAGCAACCGCTATGGAGGTCTGTGACACTGAAAGGATTAAGAGAGATGAAGAGTACTTTGTTTTTTTCTTTCGCCACAACTGCTTTTCTATTGCTCTTTATATCTATCTTTAAATGATATATTCTACTGGTTAGTTCTCCTGGTTTATTTAAACACACACACACACACACACACATACACACACAACAACAACCACAGACAGACACACAAAGGGGTTTAGTTTCAGTTAAAGTTCACGGTATTGTTGTGGTACAGTCCTTGTTCGAACACTCCACTTGTATTACTCAACGTTCTGAATTGTTCATCGAATTAATTGTTATTATCATCCTTGGCAGATCTACTACTAAACAAACGGAGCTTAAGCTTCAGAGCCCCTGACCCCAGAGGGGCCCTCACAGAAGTTTTTTTAATGATTGAATTTTGGATGTTGCCCAAATGTTGCTGGCTCTGAAGGGGCCTCATAACAGTTCAAGCTTAAGGGTCCCAAAAATATAGGTCCGCCACTGATTATCATAAAAACAACAGCTACACTACTTATATTGATTGAGTTACAATGCGTAAAAACAATGTGTAATTTCATTACAAACAAAAAGCAGAAAACAATACAATACGTTCTGAAAGAATCATACAAAAAAAAAACAAAAAAAAATTAAATTACATAAAGTTAAAACAATTTTAAAATGTATATAATTATACACGTATGTTGTGAAGCTCTGATTTAGACACAATTTCTGTCATTTAAACAAAAAAACAAAAAAATTGTCAATGCAAGCTTTTTGTCATTATAGACCATCATCAACAAAAGAAAAAAATCAAAAGGGCTTAACACATCTTGATATTTTAGTTTCAGACTATCCAATTTGCACAAAGCAACTGGGAAAGCTCAGAATGAAAATCCCATCAAATTCCCAGCAATGGCAAAGCTATCAATTGCAACAATGGCAAAGATATCAGTTGGATCTATGAAACAAAGTCTCAGAGATATAAACAAAAAAGAATCCTCAGTATTTTCATGCAGTGTGCAATGTATTGTTAAAATACAATAATGGTTAGGATGATCCACTTATAACATGAAGTGGGCTCAGTGGTCCTCCCACCTTTTGAAACAACTAAGAGCTAACAGGCCAGAACAGTGGGGGTGAGGGTCTCAGGTGGGCCAGTTGGCATAGGCCTATGATTTTGAGCCCCCCCCCCCCCCCCTGCAGAAAAGGCAAAAAAAAACCAGTGGGGGGGGGTTCTTTGTAAAAGAATATTGGTATTGTAGAAAGGTTGAAAAGGGCATCTCAGCACAAAATATCTATACATGTACTTTATAGAAGATTCCTAAAACATTGTCACAAAAATAGTTAATGAGCAGTTTGAAATGAAATCTACTTTTCCCACCTGGAGTGGGCCAGTTACTTCCCTTGCCTGACAGTTAGTGGGCAGCTGGGATTCCACTATGTCATAATATTAATACAATTTTTTGCCGGTGCTATTGTTTTTGAAGATTACAGACGTGCCACTCAGATGAGACATTTTGATCTTTATTTCATGAAATTTCTGCTGTTGTTATTTTTAATACAGAAGTTGTCACTGATGATGAGATCTTTCAATCTTTCTGGAAAAAGAAATTGTGGCTTCTTCTGTTTCTGTTCTTGCCGTTCTTTCATTGTGATGTCTTTCTCGTGTTCGTCCTTCATTCTTACATTGTTTATCCCACTTCCTATTCATGCTTTCTTCTTTCCTGTGTGTTTCTTGTTGCCAGTTTACTCAGGCCGTCTAGTGCTATCCTCATTCTCCAGGTCGGCCAGCCATGAAAGGTGTTCAGTTCACATCCTAAATGGCAGAAAAATGAAAAAAATACAAATTAATACAAATTTTCACCTTCTGGTGCCCAGGATACCACATTTGGGTGACCTCTCAATGTGCCTAATGTCCTACATTTTGGACAAAATCTAACCTCTCCATGAATTATTTTACCCGATGATATAGTCTTTCTTGCTTTCTTACTTTTCACTCATTTTTGTTAAATTTTTTAGATTTCAACATTTTTGGACAAGAACTTTATGTCTGGGCACTAACGGGCTGTGTGATTGTTAGACTTAAGTTATTTCATTAAACAATGGCCAGGTCATGGCCAACTTCCAAGAAACAAACCTGCGGCCACTGCACCAATGAAAAACATTTCTTGTGGCGGGCAATTGATTGACTTTGACTTTCCGAAAAATTCACTGTGCCAATGAAACCAAATTTAACTGCATGACCTAAATAGTCACTCCAAATTATTTACTATCCAGAAATATCTCATTTTTTTAATGTACCGTATATAAAAAGATTACATTTTTATAAGTGAACGTAATGCCCCCACAGAGAAACATAGAAGAAACACACCAACTCACTTAAGCTCATAAACAAACGGTCAGTGAACTGCCTGTCGGCAAAAAGTTCGGGAACTATTGCATTACTCACTTCATTTGAAAGAGGCAGACAAAGATCTCCAGCATTATGATGAGAAGGTAGGTGCCACTGCATCTGTCGCCATTATTTTCTGTTGAAATATCAATTGCTTATGAAAAGGAAGGATGGCTTGTAAGTGAGTACTGTTTTGAAATATACAGGGTGGAGCTAACTTTGACAACTGATAAAATGGGTGCTGATTTCTCTCTCTCTCTTTTTAAGTACACGACAAGACAACGAAGACAACGAAAAGGGCTGTGGAAACAAGCTGGCAGACAAATGGATAGTCTGGCAGATAATGGATGGATGGATTGGTGGACGGCTGGATGGACGGATGGATGGATGGATGGGTGGATGGATGAATGGGTGGGTGGATGGATAGATGGATGGATAGGTGGATGGACAGACAGACAAACCGACATGTAGGTAGATAGGTAGGCAGGTAGTTAGGTAGGTAAGTAGACACAGACAGACAGACAGATAGATAGGCAGAGCTCGGGGCAGGGTGGAGAAACTATTACCTCTAGGGAGGATTGTCCATTCTGTAGTATTTCTTCCCACATCACAGATTTTGTACTTGTCAAGTTTATTCTCTGTCCCATTACGGTAACAAATGTTGTCGATGTGGCAGGCTGCGCTCTGTCAAAACAGTGGATTTTTAAAAATTTTCTATTGTGTGTGTGTGTGTGATGATGATGACAACAATTATAATAATAAATAGCAACTCATGATGATGATTTTGAGGAGCTTGTAATTTCTTCCATATTTAATGACCTTCTTCTAGAATTTATTTTTTATTATTGTTATTGACATTGTTGTCATTGCTGTTGTCTGTTATTATTAATATTTGCAAAATACAGTGTTTGCCTCATGTAAACTTTGTGCCAAGTCTTGCTGCAACCCCACAGATTTTCTGTGTTTTAATTTTCTTCTTTTTAAAAAATATTTTGCCTCCAAGAGGGAAAGTGGTACAGAAATGGTGAACTAAGTATATATACAAATTAATTTGTTTGGCTCATTTTTGTTCAAAACAATAATAAAACAGCCTTAGATCTATTGAAAATGTAAAAACAAAAACAAAAAAGAAGAAGGAAAACATTAATTACATAATGATTTTTTTCATGTTTTTAATTACCTTGTGTGCGCATCCCTCAGCGTCACAGTCCAGACAAGTAGAATCAAAGACGTGCAGTGATAACTCATTGCCAAATAAGGTGCCATCATTACTCACTGAAATGTTGTACCGCTGCGAAGATGTACCTGTTTTCAGTGACAGAGAGAATAATAGATGAACTCAGAAAATAGACAGACAGACAGAATTGCTAAATAACTATTACAATAACATACACTGCATTTGGCCATAATTAATCAATTAATTAATTAACGTAAGTAAAATTATCTAACACTGCTGACTTAACTTAAACACACAGATCTATTAACAAAACAGTGATACGAGCTTAGCACTAAAAAAGAATTTGCTTCATAACTATGACAGTAATATTGACAAACAGCGTTAATAATTAATATCAACAATATTCTAACATTTCTTCCTGCAGACGTAAAGTAAAAACATAGGCCAAAACTATTGCAAACACTTAAAACTGAAGGAAACCTACTTGTTTCAGGCAGAGTGCAGGCAATTCTGAAGGCAGAGAGATACTCTGCACTTGTTTCTGAAACTCTGGAGTGAGTACCCAATTCCTGTAGTGAGAAGTGACGTGCAGTCTTTGTTACTGAGATGCCTACGGTAAAACAGTGTGCATTTTTTTAATCAACATAATACTGCCAAACACTAGACTGACCAAACTTGGCCCTGTAGGGATACGCTCTTGGATGAAATGCTTAAACTTTGAGGGAATGGGATACAAAACGTAGTATCCAAACTGAAAGGTCAAGGGTCAGTGAGCATGGTTACCAGCTAGCTGGAAGACAACAGTGGCAAACTAGGATCCAACTAAAGACAGACGGAGAACACCTAAATTGATGACTTGGATATATAGGTAGAATGCGCATGACGTCGCAGAGTGTTTTTGTTTTGATCTTCGTACACTAAAGATGGATGGATATTTAGCTGATTATTGTAACTTCGAGATATGCTTAGGCGGTTAAAATGCCAGCTAGTTGCATTGTAGTTGATTGTTATAACAGGGGTGGAAAGGATAGATCCAAGATGCTCAGTTTCCGTACTATCCATGTAAACAAGAGAAAGGAAGTGAAAGAATTGACAGAACGTCTCTGTCACGAGTAGGTGAGCTGGGATCAGTAGTTACGGGGGAAGGGGGTAGAGTAAAGTTAACCCACGGCCCACGGGTAATGAAAAGCGTGCATGTTGTGAGTGGGGGGGGTCTGCATGAGGCGAGAGCGCTGTACTACTATCACTGCAAGTTAGAAGGTCCCAGGGGACGGACGTAAGTGAGAACAGTCGGGAGATTGTGACAGTGTTTTCCAGTGATGACTGGTAGGTGGAACGATGATTGATAATTATGATTGATGTATTATATTCGTCTACGACCATGATGTAAATAAGTATATGTGAGGAATGTGGAAGTCCTTGATACTGTATATAGCAATGTGCGCCATGAGCGATAGATGGAAGTTAGCTTCATGGATTTGTAGCGAGAGTGAGTAGGGTGTAATACGGTGGAGGTGTTACCGTAAGATGTTTGGTGAGTGAAATGTGAACTATTGTGTGTACGCTTCATGAGTTGTAATGAGGGGTGAAGTGATTAGAAATGGTATGGTATTATACCAATGTAGTGTTATTTTTGTAGGTGCCGGGGTCGGGCCGAAGCGCCGCCTACGGTGAGCACAGGGGATAGGCCAGCATAGGGCCGAAGGCCACACATAGGCCAGGAGTGAAGCTGTCGGTGTAGGACAGTCGCAGCACATGAGTCGTGGCAGTCTGGCCACAGACAGGGATGTATATATGATCGTGAATGTGCTATTAAGATGTACTATTGTGACATGGATGTATTACTGTGCGAATGAGATATTCATGTGAATTGAAGTATTAACGTGTTATGGCCACGTGAAGTGTATAGGAGGCTAAGGTGTATTGCCATAGGGAGGCGCTATTGAGAGACTGTGGAGTGAAAGAATACTAGTGTGTCATTAAGACCCTGAGTGGAGAGGCTGAGGCCGAGGTGTCTTTAGAATTAATTACCGGGTTGTGGACCCGAGGAAGTGTGCTTACGGAAGAAGGCCGTGGACGGCAGTTAACTTGAAGAATATAATGTATGTGTGTAATTGCACTGTTATCCTTATCTTTATATTTATGTTAATAAATGTGTGAGTCTGATGGGTTGTTCTGTTAAGTGTTATACTTGTTCGTTCGTGATTGTTGTCCTGTTATAACCATCGCATCTCCCAGTCTGGGATTTGTGACACTGGGGGCTCGTCCGTTGTGACACTGGGGGCTCGTCCTGTTTACCTGTGGTCATTTTGACATTGTGTATTCGTCTTATCTAGTTGTTTTTCTGTTGTGCTAGGAATTTGTGCTGTTGTCTTTGTTCGTGGGATGAATGGAAATTTCATGATGATATGATTTATGTATATTTATGAATATGTATTGATGCATGTATTGCTATAAATATGTACTAATGTGTACTTAACTTTTCAGAGAGACAGTGTGTGTGCGTGCAGCCTGAGAAGTCAAGCGGCCAGAGCTCCGATTAAGGGGAGGACTTAAACTCATAAAGCTGAAAGTTAAGTGAAAACTGAAATTTTTGTGCCCTGGATTGTGGGCTGTCCCTTTGATCTGTCTTTTTCTCTGTTTTGCTGTTTTTGTTGTCATTGATTATACGGGCGGTGGCGCGGGTTTGCTGTGTTGAACTTAGTTTATCCTTTAAAAAAGGTGTGGTAAACTTGGAACTTCGTTCATCACAGTGAACAGTTCTGTAGGGCTTTGTTATTGTTTAGTTGTAGCGTCGCTTTCTTCTCTGTTTCTGCAGGAAGACGTATTCTCTTGTCCCTCTTTCTTACCTATCTGTAGATACGTTCTTTTTTTCAGATTCTGTTCTTGTTCGTACCTTGTAGTGTATTCGGTGTAGTTAGGTTGCATATTTTTTTTCCCATTATATTTTTTTTTTAGAAGTCTTTGTCTTAGTCTGGTTCGTTGTCCTTGATGTCCTTGTGGTCCTTCTACTGAATTTCCTCATTCTTGTCCTTTCTAGTCTCTGTTGTTATTTAATAGTGCTATACATTTTATGAACATAGAATTAGTTAGAGAGTAGGCTATAGAATTTTCAGTTAGGTATGTTCTGAATTGCATTTGGAAATAGTGCTTGTTGTTGTAGTGGCATAATTTCAGGTCTCGGGATACGTCGGTTATAATAAGCTTAGAGTAAGTACATAGACAGTAATTGTATTTCAAATTGTATCATAATAAAGCCGTGAAATGGCGGATCTCCGTGAGCTCATGAAATTGGGTACGGAACTTGGCCTTGAGGGAGAGGAGCTGCGCGGCTGGATTAAAGAGCAGCAGGCGGAATTGCGCGATGAGCGTGCTAAAGTTAGAGAGCGAGAAAAAGAGGCTCAGCAGCAGGAAAAAGAGGCTCAAGAGCGGCAGACAGAAAAAGAGGCTCAAGAGCGGCAACAGGAAAGGGAGTTAAAGTTAAAGGAGATAGAGGCGCAAGTAAAGATTGCGGAATTAGAAAGCAAGAAGAATGCGCCAACGGAAACAGTTGAGCGGCAGGGGCAAAACAAAAGTGGTGTTAGAATTAAGCTGCCGACGTTCGACGACCGGAAGGACGATATAGACGCCTTCCTTTACAGGTTCGAACTGAATGCACAACTGCAATGGGGGGACAATAAGCAATTATGGTCCACGTACCTGGCGTCCTTATTGCAGGGGCGAGCGTTAACCTACTTTAAAGAGTTACAGCACGAAGACGTGCAAGATTACGATAAGCTAAAGGCTTTGCTGCTTCGCCGATTTGCGCGTACCGAGGAATATTTCCGGGAGCAGTTTAGGCGAGCACGTGCAGATACCAGGGAGGACTTTGCTGCCTTCGTCGCGAGATTAACAGAATATTTCGCGAACTGGGTAGACTTGGCGCATGTGGGCGCGGATTTTGCTAAACTAAAAGACCTAATGATCCGTGACCAGCTATACGCGTCGTGCCATAAAGATCTGGTGGCTTTTCTGAAAGAAAACGAACCCGCGACGGTGCAGGAGGCGTCAAAGTTGGCGGAAGCATACCGTACGGCACATCCGTCCAAACCAGTCGCGAGGGCGTACGTACAGGATGCTGGTTACGTCGCCGTGGTTGAGGGGTCGCCGACAGGACATAAAGACAGGTCGCGTCAGCGTAGTGCCTATAACGGGCAAGCCCAGGGGCAACGTAGGGGGTATCACCAATCACCTGCATATGGATCCGGTAAGTTTGACCGAGCAGGAGGGCTAGGTTGCGGTAATGGCCGAGGGCGATTTGTGACCTTTGCCGATGACCGACGGCATAGGGACTTTAGTTCCGGCCGCGATGGGTCACGTGGACCCAGGGCTAGCGGAGCACAGGGAGCGGAATGTTGGACTTGCGGACGCCCAGGTCATTTTTCACGCGATTGTAGGACCGCGGATTGTTGGAACTGCGGAAGAGCAGGTCACATCAGGGTAAATTGTCCTGCAGGTAGGATAGCGGCGAACGTGGATGGTAATCACGGTAGCTCCACTCCATGTTCCCCTAATAAATTTCATCATGCGGCCGCGTGTGTTACATCGGACAACGGAGGCGGACAGTATTCTAAGTGTCCCAGTTGTGAGAAGTTATTATCTTCCGGTGTTTTACCTTGTGGGAGAAAGATCCCCGTTATAAATTCATGTCATACAGGAGGTGGTCTTAGGGTTTATCCGGGGTTTGTTGGGGACGAACCGGTCTCGGTTTTACGAGATACAGGATCTACCGTTGTGGGGGTGCATAGGGACTGCATTCAGGATTCACAGCTTACAGGTGAGACTGTCCCATGCATACAATTTTCAGGGGCCATTGAGAAATTACCATTGGCAAAGATAGTGATAGATACGCCTTTCCTTAGCGGGGAAGTCGAAGCAGTCGTTGGTTGTTTTCCAGGCGCCCAGCTCATCATTGGTAATGTGTCTCGGGTAGTTTCCCCTTCCGAGGAGAATGTGCAGGCATGGTCACAATCAAAAGGTATTGACTTTTGTGCCACAGTCGAGACACGTCGACAGGTAGGTGATAGGAATAAGATTAGACCTTTGGCAACGCCAGCGGTCAACCTGGATATCACACCAGAGCGCTTGGAGAGATTGCAAAGGGAGGATCCATCATTGAGTCCATGTTTTGGGGAGGCGCGAACGGAGAAAACGAGGAAATATAAGAACGGGTCGTCTTCCTTTGTTATCCAGGCGGGCATTCTGTTCCGTAAGTATGTTACGGTGGCTTCCGTTTTAAAGCAGGTCGTTGTGCCAGCGTTGCTAATCGCAACAGTATTGCATTTGGCACATGATGTCCCATTAGCGGGTCATATGGGTATAGCTGGAAGCAAAGAAAGGGTTCTTGGGAATTTTTACTGGCCATCCATCCACAGAGATGTACGAGTGTATTGTAAGACGTGCAGTGCGTGTCAAAAGACGACGCATAAGGGTCGTACACCCCAGGCTCCTCTTCAGAATATTGCGGAAGAAGCGTCTAGTATCGCTTCAGCAAGAGCAAAGAACTATAAAGATAGAGGATCCAAACTGAGAATTTTTAAGCCAGGAGACAAGGTCCTATTGTTATTACCTACGTACCATAATAAGTTATTGATGACATGGAAGGGTCCTTATGTTATTGAGCGAGTTGTTTCGAAGGTAGATTACGCTATCCACATTGATGGATCAAGTAAGGTTTTCCATGTTAATATGCTACAGAGATTTTATGAGAGACCAGAGTATCTGTGTGCTCAGACGAAACCAGTGGAGCGTGTCATACGTCGACATGGTCTGATCATATTCAGATACTAACGGTAATTTTTAAACGATTACGTCATTTTTGGTTAACTGCTAAACCCGCAAAGATGGATTTGGCATGTCCAGAGATAGTATTCTTAGGACATATCGTGGGTAGAGGTGTTCAGAGACCTGAAGTAACAAAAATTGACAAATTAGTAGGGTTGCAAATCCCTAAAACAAAGAAACAAGTCAGAAGCTTAGTGGGAATTTTGAATTATTACAGAAAGTTCATTCCAAATTTTTCCTCCTTGTCATCTTCTCTTACTGACCTTACTAAGAAGGGACAACCCGATAAGGTCCAGTGGACGTCTGAATGTCAGACAGCATTTGATAATTTGGTGACAGCATTATCATCGTCACCCATTCTGATATTACCCGATTTTCGATCTAATTTTATCCTCAGAACGGATGCGTCGGACTCTGGTGTCGGCGCTTGTCTTCTACAGGAGAAGAACGAATGTTTACATCCTGTATGTTATGTCAGTAGGAAGTTATTGCAGAGAGAAAGAAAGTATTCTGTGATACAGCGGGAGTGTCTTGCCATTGTCTGGTCCGTCCAGAAATTAGGACGTTATCTCATGGGACGAGAATTCTGTATCCAGACAGACCACAAGCCACTAACATTTTTGTCGAAGAATCGTTCGTCCAGCCCACGCTTGTCTAGATGGGCATTGGCGTTACAGCCGTATACCTTCGTTATTCAACCAATTCCAGGAACCAGCAATCATATCGCCGACTACTTTAGTCGAGCCTAGGGGAAGAGTTCAGGAGCTTATACATCGGAGGACAGGAACATTGACAGGATCTGTGTGAACGAGTCGTCGACTTTAAAATATTGACATTATAAATATTATATGAAGAATGGTTGATAGATTGAGTGGTTTTGATTCTGTATTAGGTATTGTGTTTAGTAGCTATTGATGATGTGATACATATATGCATAGGAAGGGCATCTTGATCCCCGTATTTTCCCCTGATTTCGGTATTATATATGCTAGGGGCATTGGTAGGTCATTTTTATGTAGGTATTGCTCACGCTCACTCGTTGACAGTCATCTTGATGCGATTTGAAATTAATTGCATTAATTTTTTTGGGGTGGGGGATGATGTCACGAGTAGGTGAGCTGGGATCAGTAGTTACGGGGGAAGGGGGTAGAGTAAAGTTAACCCACGGCCCACGGGTAATGAAAAGCGCGCATGTTGTGAGTGGGGGGGGTCTGCATGAGGCGAGAGCGCTGTACTACTATCACTGCAAGTTAGAAGGTCCCAGGGGACGGACGTAAGTGAGAACAGTCGGGAGATTGTGACAGTGTTTTCCAGTGATGACTGGTAGGTGGAACGATGATTGATAATTATGATTGATGTATTATATTCGTCTACGACCATGATGTAAATAAGTATATGTGAGGAATGTGGAAGTCCTTGATACTGTATATAGCAATGTGCGCCATGAGCGATAGATGGAAGTTAGCTTCATGGATTTGTAGCGAGAGTGAGTAGGGTGTAATACGGTGGAGGTGTTACCGTAAGATGTTTGGTGAGTGAAATGTGAACTATTGTGTGTACGCTTCATGAGTTGTAATGAGGGGTGAAGTGATTAGAAATGGTATGGTATTATACCAATGTAATGTTATTTTTGTAGGTGCCGGGGTCAGGCCGAAGCGCCGCCTACGGTGAGCACAGGGGATAGGCCAGCATAGGGCCGAAGGCCACACATAGGCCAGGAGTGAAGCTGTCGGTGTAGGACAGTCGCAGCACATGAGTTGTGGCAGTCTGGCCACAGACAGGGATGTATATATGATCGTGAATGTGCTATTAAGATGTACTATTGTGACATGGATGTATTACTGTGCGAATGAGATATTCATGTGAATTGAAGTATTAACGTGTTATGGCCACGTGAAGTGTATAGGAGGCTAAGGTGTATTGCCATAGGGAGGCGCTATTGAGAGACTGTGGAGTGAAAGAATACTAGTGTGTCATTAAGACCCTGAGTGGAGAGGCTGAGGCCGAGGTGTCTTTAGAATTAATTACCGGGTTGTGGACCCGAGGAAGTGTGCTTACGGAAGAAGGCCGTGGACGGCAGTTAACTTGAAGAATATAATGTATGTGTGTAATTGCACTGTTATCCTTATCTTTATATTTATGTTAATAAATGTGTGAGTCTGATGGGTTGTTCTGTTAAGTGTTATACTTGTTCGTTCGTGATTGTTGTCCTGTTATAACCATCGCATCTCCCAGTCTGGGATTTGTGACAGTCTCCCAATGAACAGGTACACACGTGCCATTGTTTACTGTAGCAAACTACTTTCAGCTCGCCGTCGGTTGGTTTGCGTCGCCTCCAGAGCTCGCAGTGCAAATCATCGAAAGAATCAAAATCAATGCTACAATCGCCATGGTGATGCATGGGTCATTACACTAAAGATGGCGGATATGCGCATTCTACTTATATGACATGGCTTTAGAAAGATACCAAAAAACCTTAATAATGTAAAATCAGAACCATGTTATGCACCATTAAAACACAGAAGAAATTTGGAAATGGAATTTTAAAATATATCGACTTCTCTGAGTTTGGGGGAGTGGGGGGTGGATTTAGAAATATTATCAGAACCGTGTACACATGGCTTAAGCAAGAAGTCCTAGAACAAAAGGCAAAATGTAAAAATGTGTCACTCACTGTGATGGTTCGAATTCTGCAGATTAGATCAGTTGACAATTCAATGTTGGAGACGTCAGTAAAGATTGTACGACATGGGCGGACTGCCAGATCACAGAATTGTCCACTGGTCGTAAACAAAGGAAAAAAAACGTATTCAACCTTGACAACAACATCACATTCACACATCTTTTTCTTACACTTCCTTTCCTCATTTTCCAGTAAAAAAAAAACTAAAACAAACAAAAAACTAAGAGCTAATAAGTTTAGAACTTCTGCAGAGTCAAAGGTTAGAGCTTTAAGGGCCCCACTCCTCCCCCAACCTCCTTCCCATTCCACAATTTTGGCCCAGTCATTTCAGATTTTTTCTTTCTGCCACTTTTGCTGGATTGTTCTCTCTCTTTCCCTCTCCCGCTCTCTCTGCCTCTTGTGTCTCTCTTCTTGTATAAGTGTGTTTGTCTCACTCTCTCTGTCTCTGCCCCTCCCCCTCTCTTTCTCTGACCTTCTAATTTTGTCTATCTGTGGTCCTTTTCCACTCATGATTTGACAGTTAACTCCCTCCCAACCATCATCACAGTCACATTGGCCTCCCTTTCCACAATGGCCATGAACTTCACATTCGAGGTCACAAACGTCCTGCAGCAACTCAGATTTCAAGACCTGCTGACCATCGGAAGCCATAACGTAGTTGGCAGGGTCTTTGGCTTCCGTAATTTGACAACTATCTGTTAAGGCTGACGTAATACTGTCAAGAAACTCAGTTGTTCTGCCATGCTAAATGATAGAAAATAAAAAGGCAGAACGCTGACAAGCTGATAAAAACTGGGTACGTTGGTGTATACATGAAACAGGTTTGTTGTGAGGGAAGGAATAAATAATGAATTTCTGGTTGAGCACAGAACTCGGTTAATATGAGCAAAAGGAGAATTGAATATCGAATTAAGGTGGATGGATGGATGGATGGACGAATGGATGGGTGGATTATCGGATGAGTGGATGTTCATGGGGTGAAGTAAAAGGACGAATAGATAAATCAATGGATGGGTGATTGTAAGGTGGGGTGGACAGATAAATGGACAAGTGGATTAGCGGATAGATTGAAGTTTTGAAGAGTATATGGTTGTCGAGTAGGACTGATGGATGAATAGATACATGTGTGACAATGGATGGACAAATGGATGGAAGGAAGGAAGGAAGGAAGGAAGGATGGATGGATGGATGGATGGATAGATGGGTGTAGAATTTGATGGACGGATATATGGATGGATGGGTGTAGAATGGGATGGATGGATGGATAGCTGGGTGAGTGGGTTGTTGTAGAATTAAATGAATGGAACTGTGGGTGGATAAATGGATTGTTGAAGAGTTGGATAGATAAATGGGTGTGTGGTGGCTATCTCATAGATGAGTGGATGGATGATGGGTGAGTGGTTGAAGATAGGTGGGTGGACGGATGAACAAGTGGGTGGGTGAATGCGTTTGTGGTTGAGGTTGATGGATGGCTGGCTGGATGGCTGGCTATCTGGACGGATGGATGGAATGATGGATGGAAGGATGAATAGATGGATGGATGGATAGATACATGGATGGTTGGATGGATGGACGGATGCATGGATGGATGGATGGCAAAAGGATTAATAGACAGAAGAACAAATGAATACAAGTACTGACTTACCAAAATATCTGCCATGCAATTGTCCATTGACATCTCGCTTAGCTCCTGTGCAGTTCCACACTTGGAATAAAGTGGAGACTTTTTCATGGCATTGTTACACAACTCTAGAGCTTTTGCCTTTGTGATTACTGGATTGTCAGACCACGTTATGTTGAAATCTGTGGCTGAAAGCAGAAATTATGCAGTCTCTAAGTGTAGTTGATTAATCTTCTAGTATTTAGTTCTCCACAGTTGAAATACGTCGCCTGGCATGTAGTGTTCTGTATTTATCATTATTATAATTGCATTCATTTGACTGTTTCAAGTCGGATCAAAGGTAAAGGTAGCACCTTTTTGACATGCTAATATCACTGAGTTGTGTCAGTGTGCAAAATATAAGCCGGTGTTAAGTGCTATATTTGACCCTTGCTCATTTGTGATAGCTTATTTTAATTTAATTCAAACCAATTTTCAAAGATTTTCCCAAAACAGTGCTTTTGTTTGCAGTTAACCATATATTTTCCAGAAATCTTTGTTTCTATGAATGCATTCTATTCATCTAAATACCTAGAAATAAACTGTGACTTCATCCCTGAAAACCAAGATCCAACATAGAAACCTTTGTGTCTACGTGATTTACCAGTAGAATGTTGTACGGGTGTGTAGCCTAATTACAAAGCCAAATAAAGAAAATATTGAGCTGTGTTCACGGTTCAGCAATGGCTTATAATGTAAAATACCACGTTCCCCTAACAATAGCCATACCAGTATGAACCTAACATATATTTTCTAGATATATAGATGAGACTGTAAGAATGATGGGGGACACAGTGGTCTCGAGGCAAGGTGCTCGCCTCTCATGCTAAAGGGACCGGGTTGAAATCCTGGCCGGTGCAGGCATGTTGGAATTTTGGGATTTTTCCCACATTTTCCTGTCCCTGATCCTATGGGAGGTAGGATCGAGCACATAGTCTTCTCGGATAAGGACATCAAATTCGGAGGGCCCGTGTGCACATTGCGCATGTTAAAGATACCTTGGCAGTTGGACATTGAAAAGAGCAGGCCAAACAAGCCACTGCCCGGGCAAAATTAAATAAAATTCATCCCTTCCACTCCCTCGACCCCCCCCCCATCTCCCCACTCCAAAGAAAAAAAAATGCCAACTGGTGCTGCACTGTGGCAACGAAGTGTCTGCTCCAGTTGGAACTTGGCTGCAATGACACAAAGGCAAATTTCCCATATGGGATTAAAGAAGAAATACAAAATGATAAGGATGATGATGCTGTTGTTGATGATGACACCATATTGATGATATTATCAGTAATACAAATGATGAAGATGATGATAATGATGGTTGGTATTTCACTACAAGTGGCTTGTATATATTCAGCTTTCCAGTGCATAACTCACTTGAGGTTTTCTCCTCCGGTTGGTACTGTACATCGGGCTCATCAATGTCCTCATACACCACACTTCTCTTTTTCCCTTTCACAGTTCTTGGATTGATTTTTGCCTTCACGGTCTTGCAGTTTTTGGGACACTAGAATGTTAATTTGACAAGGAAAAAAGTGTGTGTGGGGGCGGGTAATGGAGGAGGGGAACCAGGGGCAAAGCGTGGCCCTCTGTAGAGGGTAATCAAATTTATTTAAACTGGTAAGATCCTTATATTAGGACGTCTTGCTACATCACATTCACATAGAAATGCATACATGCGACTAAAACAATACAAGCTACACTAATCTGAAAATACCATTCATTCATACTAATAGACTTATAAAGGCACATTTTAGATCCATTTTTTAAAATAAATTTGAACGGCAAGTTTTCATTGTCATATTCATAGCCAGAGATTATGTTATTCTACCATCCCATAAGGTTTCTCGAAAAGAACCCATTAACATTACGTTGGCCGGCCCATCAAACCTCTGAAGTCCTGATTTACCTGTCAGGCTGATCATTCCTCCGTACTGGACTTCAGAGCTTTGCTCGCCTCTGATTCGCCCATGATCTGGCGCATCAATCCTTTTACCTGAACAACAGAGGTTTGTGCTTCAATGATTCGCTCAGAATCTGGCCCATCAAACCTCTCGCACTAACTAGTTATATAGAGGAGTGTGTTTGCTATTTCGCAAAGCTAATGTTTACTGCAGTTTACTGCTGTTTTGATCAGCTGGTAGAAAATTAATCCTTGAAAAGATTCAAGCCTCAGTTTGATATCAGTGGCAACAATTGCCTTTCATCATCATCGGCCTGTTATATCATCATCGGCCTGTTATATCATCATCACCTTGCAAAACTGCAAAGTTTTTTGGGTTTTTTTTCTGTTTCTTTTCTTTTTTTCTTTTTTTTCATGTTTTTTTTTTTTTCTTTTTTTTGTTGTTGCCAGGGATCGGTCCTTAAAAGGAATTGCAGAGCAAGAATTGGATAGTTTACCTCTACAATTTCAAGTAACAGTGTTTTATTCTCACAATCATAATGATGGATATAGAATGTTTCAGGTACCAAATGCAATGTCGAAATGTTATTTCAGTCTATGGCGTAACGAAAAAGAGAAAAAAAGGAAAAATACTCTACAACCTTATAACGACCGATTTTTTCCCCCCGGAGAATTGTTTTTATTGTTCTTTTTAATGTGGCAAATTGTCATAGAAATTGTATACGTCTTTTGGCAGAACAGGTTTCATTTCTTGAAGATGACGAAATTTGTCTGTGCTGATCTTTCTTTGGGCTTCATACAGTGGTTGTGGTGCTTCATTCACTGTGAGCTTCATGTCAGCTCGAGATCTGGGAAGTGCAGACCAGACATCGTGGTGATTTAACTTAAAGTTGATGCTCCCATCTAATAGGTATTGTAACGCCCTGATGTCCACTACCTGTGGGTCGCCAACCATTTTCCCTGGCCTTATTGAGGAAATTGCAGCGACATTTTCAAAATTCTGGAAGAAGTCATACGACACATAGTGCACTTTGTACGGTCGTCCTGACTTTCTGGCATGTGCAATCAGTTGTGCATAATCAGCTGGAGAGTAAATGTCGCACTGTCTTCCATTCTTCCTCAGGGCTCGTTCCACAGTTGAGTGGACGGAATCGCATTCCATTTGAGTGTGGCCTTTTTCCAAAAATTTTTGAACAATTTTCTGTCCTGTCTTAGTTGCAATGTACGACAGTGCCTTTGCAAGAGTTTTGTTTCGATTCTGATAAGTGCAACCGTCGCTGTATAGAATGATCTGTTTAGACCTGGGGTGCGATGACAGTTGGAGATACAGCTGGCAAATTCGTTACCAGTAAGTCCTCCCTCAACCTCATGCCATACGTAACAGTCCACATCTGAGTTAGCTAGGTTGAAAATGGTGAAATTATGAACAGTGAGCTTTGTCTTGAAATATAGCGACGAAGTTTGCAAGCTTGGAGCAAGCAGTACGGCTGGCAAATCCATGGTGATGGCGATCAGGATTTTTTACTGCGATTTCCTTGTCTGCCTTTTTGGCTGCCTGTGCAGCTTTGTACTTTTCTCTGTGTTGAGTAAACGTCTCTTCTTCCAGATTGCCTTGCTCATGTTGAACGCACACATCACATTGATCCTTGCGGGGCATAAATAAGGCAAGGTTCTTTTCGTAAAATAGGGATGTGAAGACTTTAATACTGACGGGATTAATGTCATCCATTTTGCAGAGCTCCTTGTATGCATCGTACAGGTCAGTCATGGACCGAAACTGTCTTTCCACGTACATCTTTTTTGTTGACTTTCTGCAGTAGTGGGATGGCATGGTAGGCCTATTCAGTTTTCCCAAGAAGTCATCCACACAGTGATTCTTTCACTCTAAGGCCCTATCATAATAAGAAGAATGTTTCTTCCCTTGGGTTTGTTCATTAAGGCACCAGTTTTTTACTGTCCAGTCCTTGAGATCAAAAGTGCATAAAAACATTTTTTGACAAACTTGTACTCTCACTCCTTTTGATTTCAGGTAATATTTTAGGACGTTTTGCTTTTTGTCAGATCCATTTTTCACGGGTGTGTCGATCAAAGTCTTCACATATACTCGCTTTTCATCCCATGATTTCAAGTTTTCCCAAAATTATTTAAAGAGAGTCTCCTGCTCAGAGTCAGGTATTTCAGAACATTGGGTTCCCTTCGATTTGCAGAAACATCTTTCTTTCATTTGTTTTGCTGCTCTGTCAGCTGAAAGATAGGCCTTGGAGGTCTTGTCATAGCTTCTTCCAACATAGGCCTCTCCCTTGACACGCTTTTCTTTGCATAGTTTCTGGTTATACACCTGGGCCGTGTTATCGGTTGTGTGATCTGACGCTGGTGGCATGTCTACAAGAGTATTAGTTTCTGTGACAAGGGGCAGTTGATCCACAATAGGAGTTTCTACATGTAATTCCAGTTGCGAAGACTCCTGAACAGCAGGGGGTTCGCTTCCTTGCTGTGATGGGCCCCGGAGGCTGAGGAGATCTGTTGTAGGTTTTAATGACCCCAGATGGTCAAGGAGTTCCGAAGTGTGATCTGAAGACTCCAGAAGGACGAGGGATTCGACTGGTCGGTTTGGAGAATCTGGGAGGTCAAGGCTATCTGTTGTAAGTTCTGATGACACCACAGGAATGGGGAGTTCGGTCGTTTCTGATGACCTCAAAAGAGCAGGAGCTTCAATCTGTTGTGAGTTTCGAGGACCCCTGAGGGGTAGGAGGTTTGGGTGGCTGTTGCGGTGACTCCACAACAGATGCTTCTGTCAGTTGCAATGAGGAATCCAACAGTTGCTGAATGGCCCCTAATGACGGAGTTTCTGAATGTAGGCTGAAAGAGTCCAACGAGTGCTGAGTTTCGCCAAATACTGAACTGCCTGTCTGTGTATGGACTGTATCATGGCCAGCTCTAGATGTGCTTTCACCAGTGGCTGTAGTTCGTTGGTCATGGGAATTCTGGCCTTCTGCTGATGAGTTTAATAAAGATTTCTCAAGGATGGCAGAGACATTTATTTTTGTCCCTGACTCGTCAGTGTCACTGAAGCTTAGGTGAGCATCCGGAACTTCTGAATCTAATATCCCCAGCTTCACCGAGAACGTTAGGAACTTCAATTGTCGATGTCTGTTCGAAAATATCCTCCCGTCGTGTCCTCTTGCTCTTTGGGGTTGACCTTATCTGCGATGTGTAGGTTTTCCTTTGCTTAATTCCACTAGCAATCGGCCTCTTTGGAGAGGAAACATGTTGTGGCTGTACTTTAAACTTTCACGTGCATACTCAGAGTTCTTCATTCATCAAAACTTTGAGGTAGAATAACTTGATTTCAAGTTCCACGGATCTTTAAACAGACTTCTGCACTCTCGTGCAATGCCCACCCGATCCATAGGCACATTATTACCGTGTATGACACCAAACAGCTGGCTCTGGAGGTGACAATATGGCAGGAAATACTGGCCATGCTGACCCGCAACTTTCACCATTATCATAAAGTTATGAATAAATTTTAATGAATTTAAACGATCGTGGAGAAATGAAACGAAAGCAAATGGGATTTATCTATACTAGGACTGAGCTGACACTTTTATTGTCTAACAGAAATTCACGAACAAGAGTTATATTATGTAATGTAATTGAGGAGAAATAAATGAGGCTAGAGATTAAATTCTTGAGTACATATAATTTCTTTTTCTTTAGTCTTTTGGGATGAGATGATAAGAGACTTAGTCCTACAGATCGGGAAGCCACACACATACACATACACACACACACAAACAGAAACAACGCGATCGCAAAAACGTGATGTCAACTTGCATTATTTTGAATACTGTTTGAAGAAAGTCAGCAAGAACCTTTTTTTTTTGCCCACAACTGGACATTAAGTCGGCATTTTCTGACAAATTTCCCCAAAATAAAAATAATGCCTCTCTCAGGCAGAAACGAATTTCCAATGACAGGCTATTTCGAACGGAAGAAATATCTTCGTCAACTATCAAAGCTGCGGCAACATTATTGTCGGCAATAGACAAACTTCAAACTTTCTTTGAAAATGTCACAGAATACGTATGATAACGCTGTATATAAACATTTCTGCAAGGACGAAAGGCTCTCGGTATGTAAAAACTCTTCACACAAAAATCCGTTTTTGTTGGCTTTTTTTCCCCCAAAGATGCTCACCCATTCCATGGAGGTATGCGGCATCAAAGTGTTTTAATTGTTTGCATGTGTAAATTAGCCAGAGAAAGGAAATTAATGGAATAAAATAAAGCAAGGGATTATGGCTCTTTGTCTGTTTTCGTACAGTATTGCTGTTTTTAGTTAATTTGATCAGATCAGAGTCTGACTCGCATACCAAACAATTCACAACATAATTATTCAAGATGATGAAGTGTGGACTCAGTTACATAACACTACACAACCATCCATACATAATTAATGTCACTAGTTGTAAAGAGCCATGTCATGTACAGCTAGGCGACGAGCTTTGATGGGCCAGATTCTGAGTGAATCATTGAAGCGCAAACCTCTGTTGTTCAGGTAAGAGGATTGATGCGCCAGATCACGGGCGAATCAGAGGTGAGCAAAGCTCTGAAGTCCAGTACGGAGGAATGATCAGCCAGACAGGTAAATCGGGACTGCAGAGGTTTGATGGGCCGGGCGACGATTAATTGGCAGAAAGTGCTTAAGTGACATCTCTGTGACACAACAGAGTGCAGCGATCCCGGAGAATTGGCTTTATAACCAATGCATTCCAAAATCTATGACAAACAAATACAGAACCCAATCTACATATATTTAGGTGACAAGGTAACCCAGCTTGACAGTCCGTATTCTGTAGATGAAACAGTAATGTTCATCTTTATGAGTTTGTGGCAACTGAAGTGTTCAGAAAGTGTGTTGATGGGTACAGTGATGTGTCACCTGCTGCCCTTTGAAAAATAACTGGCACCACTGTTTGTCAATGAAAACACGCTGGAGGGTCTTCCTACAAACCCAAAATATCTTGTGGGTCTAAATTTTACTGATCACCTCCATTAAAGACTGATTACTGTAGGAAACTTATAAATTGTAGCTTTCAAGATTAACATGTTTGAAAAAGTCCATCTTAAGACTGATTACAATAGGAAACTCTTATGAACTGTAGCTTTCAAGATTTAACATGTTTGAAACAGTCTAAGAAAGGAACACCTACTGCAGTTCCTGTCCCAGGAACATTTTTTCGGCTTGAACAATCCACAACCGGGTCACCAATCTTGTTTTTCTTGCATGTGCAATATTGCACCTTTTTTTCATCAGTAACGGGGTCTGGGGTGTGTTCAAACAAACTTCTTGTCCCCTCTATTCTGTGGATAGATTTATAAGATTCAGAAATTACGTTTTGTGAGTTTGTAGTTTCAACTGACAAACAAATTAGCATTGTTAGCAGATTAAAGAAAGACGAAGAATAGGACAGACATTAAAATGAGATTGTATAGTATTTAACAAACATTGGAAAAACTCACAAACTGAGCTAATGTCAGCCACTCAGTGATTACTGTTACATTTATAAATTCTTACAGTCAAAAAATTAACCATTGAGTAGCATAATGGGTGAAACAGACCCAGGCTGGTGTGGGTGCCAGACTGGTGGGTTGCCACCCATAAATTTTTCTTCACACGAACACAGTGGGCACTGCCCACACCGTGAACCAGCAGGATGCAGCAGGCAATGCCCATTGTGCTTGTGTGAAGATCAGCCTTGATCTGGTTCACCCCAAAGCACATGTTTAAGGTGTTATGTTATTCTCAAAAGTGCGTGGGCTGAAGAGGTAAAATTCCAGCACGGATCACCTTCATCCGCAAGGTTTATAAGCAGTGCTGCTTTCCGCTCATTGAAACACTACGTTTCGAAATAGCAGAAGCAGTTTTCAGAAAAGATGCCACAGTCTGAGCACAGAAAAAACCTGTACAGAAATCACTTCCAGTACATGCCACAAGGAAACAGGCCTTAGGAGATGTTGTTCCATCCATTTATATGTGAATACTTGTATGGGAGGAAGTGGTGGTAGGGATGAGTTTTTTTGTTTTGCTTTTTTAAAAAATATTACTAAGGCAGCGGCCAAGGTATCTTTAAGGTGTGCAACACGCACACAGGCCATCCGAGTTTTGAGTCCTCATTGGAGAAGACTAGGTGCTCGATCCTACCTACCATAGGACCAGGGACAGGAAATTCCCTCAAATTTCCAACATGCCTGGACTGTCGGGAAATCAAACCCGGTACCTTTGGCATGAGAGGCGAGCACCTCGCCTTGAGACCAACGTGTGCCCAGCGTTGTTCTTTGTGCAGAGGTATCATAGTTCATATGCCAGTCTTGTTTTTCTTCTGTGAAACATCAGGACATTCATCTTCAACAAACTTTTTTGTTCAACATTTACTATATATTGAACTGACTTTTTTTCCCCACTTGACAGTTTTTTTGTGTATTGCTAGCCTACCTCCATGACAACAGGAAGTCATTGGGAATGCAGTTGGAGCAGATAAGAGTGTGGAACCAGGAAAACTGGTAGAGACCGCAGAAGCAGGCAAGATCTTGTTTTCCATCCGGATACGTAAAATCATTCGCTGTGGATGAGAAATACTGATGCACAAACGAACATACAAAATTACAAGGTGTGGAGGGGACAGTTGTGTCCATTGGCATGGGCCTGGGATTTTAAGGAGGCCGACTCTCCCCAGTAGAGGTAAAGGGGATAGGACCCTTTGGTTATGAATATTGGTATTGTAAAGAGAATAAAAAAAGAAAAAAAAAGGTTTTAGCGTGTTTTAGGTCTTTATTTTAGGAGTTTCGCTGCCCTTGGCAATTACATGTTACTTTTTCTTGTTGCGGTAGGGATTTGTTTTTAAGAATTTTGTCCGGGCGGCGGCCTGTTTGGCCTACTCTTCACAATTTCCAACTGCCAAGGTATTTTTAACGTGCGCAACGTGCACACGGGCAGTTCGAATTTTTCGTCCTTATTCTAGAAGACCAGGTGCTCGATCCTACCTACCATAGGATCAGGGACAGGGAAGTATGAGAAAAATCCTCAAATTCCAACATGCCTGCACCATCCGGGATATGAACCCGGTACCTTCAGCATGTGCGGTGAGCACCTTGCCTCTAGACCACCGTGTCCCCGGGGGGGGGGGGGGGGGGGGGGAGGCTTTGGCGCAAGATTCATAATAGACTTAACAGATATAGAAATGCAGATACCATGTACATGTACTGGTATTACTTTGCCTAAGGGGGTGACTTTGCCAAAAACAGGGTAAAAATGGGAATAAGTCTTGAACGACTAACAATTTGGATTGACCAAAAAAAAAAAAAAAAATCAAGTTTTAGCAGTAGATCTAATTAGAAAAATTTCATATGTACTGACCAGTTTGAAAAAGGGCCCGCATTTCCCATCTGGCCTGGGCCTATTACCAGATTTGCACGGGCCCGCTTGACGTTACAAAAAGTATGATCTTCACATTAATTTTTCTTTTCTTCCTGTTTTTTTCTTTTGTTCATTTCCAAAACAGTTACTATGATAACTTAAAAAAGAAATTCTGTAATTTACTTCTACAGTTTGCATCAAATGTTTCTATAAACAATTATCATAGAAATTACCATGTTCCCCCTCTCTAAAAATAGTACACAGCTTACGGTCCCAGCATGTCTGTGCCTATCCCTGACTAGAAACTTAGAATGGACTTTAAATTGTCAATGTGTGTGCCCATGTGTGTATGTGCAGATGTCAGAGAAGAAAAAATAGGAGGGGGATCTCCGGAGACAGACTGCAATTTTTTTTGTCTAGCATGACTAGGGAAAGGTGGGCTCAACATGCCCTATCCCTGCCACTTTACTTGCTTGTCATGTTCCCAGGCCTTTTACACGCCCACCCCCCAACCCTCAAATGAGATCAGGCTGAAATAACATAATAAGGGAAAACAAAATGTATCCTATCATCCCTATTAAAATTGTGAAAGTATCTCACCTCTGGGGGTGGATTTAAAAGTGTTAGAAAGTTATTCTCACTCTCTGTAAGGCCTAACTACAAACGTTTGAAGCAATCATCTCCTGAATACACTGATGTAGAGGTAGGTATAACAGTATTAACTCCATGCTATTGGAAGTAGCTCTTTTGTTTTAATCCGAGTTCATCATACTTGGGCGGGGTGGGGGGGTGGGGGAACCCCGTTAGTTTTACTTTGTTAAATGTGATTACGTTTAGGTTCAGACTGTCAATATTACGTCATCTTGCTAGCTGCCTTTTTTTTTTTTTTTTCAGCTGCCATTTGAAAGACAGAGAAGAGATAAAATATGTTATTGCCAGTGTTTGTTATTCAAATAATGCTGGCAATTTTTTAGCTACAAATTGGATCTTCTACTTAAATCAAGTTTAAATTTTGCTTTTTGTATTCCATAATAATGTCGTTTTTAATTTATACCGGAATTTCCATCATTTGTTCCACATATGCCTCTTCCAAGTCCTCTGTGTAGGCCAGGAGTTGTGATGTAGACATTCATGTACCTAGGGTATGCATCGATTTTAACTTCTACTCCAGAAGACAAATAGACCTGGAGAGAAACAATGGTGAATGAGTTAATAGAGTTGTTTATGATTGTAAATATTGGTTTGTTTCCCTTCAGTGTCACCCAAACTGTGATGCACCCCCCCCCCAGCTTCCTTAGTGCACAGTGGCTGAGTATAATGTATGATTGCAAATATTCATTTTGTTTTTAAAGGTTCGGAGGCTAAGGGAGGTATCATCCTAGGCCCATTCAGACACCGTCAGATGCTGGCAGACAAGAAGTGTACACCATAATTTCCTATATTTTCGAAGTAAATCTGGAAAGACCCTATCATCCTAAGCCCGGTGAGACACAATCAGATGCTGGCAGACAAGAAGTGCACACCATAATTTCCTGTATTTTCAAAGTAAATCTGGAAAGACGCTATCATACTAAGCCCGGTCAGACATCGTCAGATGCTGGCTGACAAGAAGCGCACACCATAATTTCCTATAATTGTTTTTTTAGTAAAACTGGGAAGACCCTATCACACAAAGCCCGGTCAGACACCGTTGACTTCTGGCATTATTTCTTGGTGTACATTTTGCTGGCAACATCTGACTGTGTCTGACCGGGCTTAGCACGATATCCCCCTTACTATGAGCATTCGCAGTGACAGAGTGTACCGTATTTCTCAGCATATAAGTCTACATTTTTTATCTTCTTTTTCCACATTCGAGAAGCGGGACTCGATTAATATGCAGGATACAAAATCTTCAGGAAAAAATTTTGGTCGATAATGTAAATTTACACACCAGACTTGAGTACACATAACAGTGGAAAGATCAATGGTGGACGATGACAGTTCAAGTACACGGCCCATTGACACTGAATAATCAACAAAAACTTCATTCAGGTCGCACACATAACGAGTACGGCATTGTTACACTGCGTAATAGTAATTCCACGCACCTGATAGCAAGGTGGGATAACAGATAACGCAGTAGGCCTACAGTCTTGCCTACATCATACACGGGAGAATGTCTTTATCGATTGATGACATCACACAATACATGCAGTCACAAATTGCTGACCAGAACAACCAGGTCTAAGCCATTCAATGCTGCTGTTTGTTTTACCGCCACAGTAGGGTCACTTCTAAGGAAAAAAATAATCCACGCAACTGATAGCAAGGTGGGATAATGGATAACGCAGTAGGCCTACAGTCTTGCATTTGAACATCATACACGGGAGAATGTCTTTATCGATTGATGACGTCACACAATACATGCGATCAAGATAAAGACAGGGAACAATTTGCTGACCAGAACAGCCAAGTACACGGCCCATTGACATTGAATAACCAACAAAAACTTCATTGTAGGCTACAGGTCGCACACATAACGAGTACGGCATTGTTACACTGCGTAATAGTAATTCCACGCAACTGATAGCAAGGTGGGATAACGGATAACGCAGTAGGCCTACAGTCTTGCATTTGAACATCATACACGGGAGAATGTCTTTATCGATTGATGACATCACACAATACATGCAGTCACAATTTGCTGACCAGAACAACCAGGTCTAAGCCATTCAATGCTGCTGTTTGTATTATCGCCACAGTAGGGTCACTTCTAAGGAAGAAAATAATCAGAAGATCTGATGACTCATACACGTTCCTTTTACGTTTTTTTATGTGTACATGTTACTTTAGTATTTTATAGTGTAAAGTGGGGGGGGGGGGGCAACTTATATGCCCAGAAAATTTTAAAAATCTAAGTTTAGGACAGCAGATTGGGGAGTCGACTTATATGCCAAGTCGACCTGTGTGCCAAGAAATACGGTAAATTCAAAAAGTAGAATTTAAACCCTTGGGAGAACAAAGCCTAATGGCCTTCTAACTTCCAACAAAAAAAAAGCGAAACATAATTCAAAATTTCGTAGGAAGACAAACTCTGTGACATTAAGTGAAAAAAAAACGCTGAAAGTTTTAGATGCCTCTGGCACAGGAGTGGGTGGTGCGTCATCAAGAATAATATACAAGAAACACTGGGTGCTGTTAAACATTTAATACCAAATGTTTCATACAGGTAGGCTAGAGTCCTTGTCTGGGTTCTAAAGAGTAAATTTGAGATTGGGGGGGGGGGGGGCTGGGGATTTCAGGATTTCATTCTCTAGAAACAAATTACAAAGAACTCTCTCTCTCTCTCATGAAATAAATTAGAAATTTAGTCTCTCTCTCTCTCACCCACACACAAAACAAAACAAATTGGAAATAGGCCTTTTTCTCCGTGAAGGAACAAATGAGGAAAATGTTCCTACCCCAATATTTTTTCCATTCACAGATCGTTGGATAACAATGCCTTCACTGAGTTCCCGGACTGCTTCAATGACAGGAGACGTATGACGTCCATCATACGGCTGATCACACTGATCAATGCTATCAGGAACATAAAGAAATGATTACTTTAATGTCGTGATTATGATGTTCTGAACTCTTTAACCATTTCACTGCCATGGGCGATATTACTGGGCTCTGCCAAGGGCTTTTTAAGCTGAAAATCAATTTTGGGATTTGGAAATCGACAAAACATCACAGAAAAACACAGAAAATCTGTGGGAGCCTCAGCAAGGCTTGAAGCATATTATTCAGAATGTGGCAAAAAAAAAAACCCCAAAAAACAGAGAAAGTTGCGTGCTCCCAAGACTCATGTAAGATGTAGTACAGAAACAATACAAAATGAGTTTCATTACATCGTTTCTCTATTGCTTCTTAAGTGAGGGTCTGCAACATACAATATTTTCTTTAACCCATATTTTGGCTTTTAAATTTGGAGCTTGGATTGAGATGGAAACCGCAACAAATGATATCTTTTTTGAAGACTGATTTCATTGGCTGTGGCAATTGGGCAATACCAAACGATTTCATTCGCTAAAGGCAGTTATGGACTTAACATCTCCCACTCCCTCCTCACCCCCCCCCCAAACCCTTTACAGTAATATCTCATGGCTTTATTTACCCCATACTTTGAGTTTGAGTTTAACGGCACATCGGCACAATTTATTTACCCCATAAGGCTAGTTTATTTCTCCAAAAACAATTTAATGGCAGTCTTAGAATTCTGACAATGTGTCATCTGGCAGCTTCAATTCTATAACCCAACCACACTGATAATGTACCCAGGATCAGAAGAACTCAACAAAGGATATTGAGTTGAACATAATATATAATGTTAACCTGCGCAACACGCGAGGCCAATATTGTGGCCTACATACTGCAAACGGGATCCAGCGGGAGGCCAATTTATTGTAGGGCAGCGCTGCTTCTCGTGTTTTGTTTATTCGGTTGCCGCGACTATCGTTTTTTTCACGTTTTTTTCCCCCACTATTTTCATGTGTTTATCTATCCTGTCACCCCTACTATATCTAACAAAATAGTATCGTCCGATTACATTTATTGCGATGCAACTATTTGTAACTATTCGTCATACTCATGTAATGAAACTGATGGTCTGAAGTTTGAAAACTGACGGTCTGAAGTTCGAACTGGGGAAAATCTTGGGGAAACTTTTACTTTGATGCTGGTTGTCGTCTACATGTGAAATAAGAAGAAAGGGGCCATGTCTTATTTGAGAAACCATTCTATGTCTGTAATTATGAATTCCAATGTAATACTAGGGCATACTGCATAAGGGCGTCTGTCGGTAGGTTTTTCATCAGGGAAAACTGGGAGAAAATGACTGACTTTGTTGTTGGTCGTTGTCTTTATTTGATATGGTAATTAGAGAGAGATTCCGTTGTTGTGATTAAACCACTTTTCAGTACATGCATGTGCTCTACGAGCTGGAAATCAAATCTCTTGCTAAAACTGACATCATAGTAGGCCTACGTGGAAGCTTTACATAGTAGAGGAGGAAGAAGGCAATGCCATGATACATGTGGTTAGTAAATTAAGCGCCTGGCTTAAAAAATAATTTGTTCACCTGAAAGGCAGGACTTAGGGACAGAAAGAGCGCAGAGGTCTTGGGTAAATGATAAAACGTGTGTTAAACGGCATGTAAATGCAGAAAATTCTTGATTATGACCTTCCATTTAACAACAGAACTTACTGCATATCATCACCAGTACCTTATCCAAATATCATAGGGGTCACTTACGATTTATTCACCATTATTGTTGTTATTGCGTCCTAAAGTAAACACGATACACGTGTTCACAAGGACCGACTGACCCGACCGCCGAGGTTATCGGCAACACGCGAACGATCGGCTGACTGGCCGCTGGCTATCCCCGCACGGGGCGTTACGTGGACGAGTTCACTCAACGGGGGACGAGGGCTAAAATAAATATTATTATCCGTAAATCTGAATGACGAATCAATAAAAATAACCAAGCAATCAAACACTTCATTATCTTATGTACAGTATTTAACAATCTAGACATTTTCCCTCTGAATCCTAAAATTTCCCCTAATAATGCAATATTTTTATTTCTATAACAGACAAAGTTACATTCAAATATTATATCTTTCATTGTAAACAACAGCGCAACCCCCTATCTGACTGTCTATAATTATATCTGTTTATCTGTTTGCTTATTTATTTATTTTATTTTTGTCGTACATAACTACTGATGACTACTGAACTACTGACCTACCGAATGACATCATTCCTCTCTCGTATGACCACACCACAAACACAGTAAACACGCTTGACACAGAGCCAAGTACGGATATGAATCTGGAAAAGTTTTCTTGGAACTTCGTAGGCCACAAAATCCCCGGGTAAAAAAAGATGATATTGCCTCCTGATGAATAAACAACAAAAGAGACGTTTAGAACAAGGATTTCATTAAGTGATCGCGCTGGCCTCCAATCTGAGCAGGGTAGGGGTGGGGGTGGGGAGAAAATGAGAAAGAAGAAGTGAGAGAGAATGATGAAGAAAAAGAGGGAAAGAAAATGAGAGGGAGGAGAGATAGAGATTCAGAGATAGAAAAGACAGAGACAAAAGAGAGAGAGAGAGAGAATAGGGAGAAAGAAAGCAGAAAAAGAGGGGGAGAGAAAGAGGAGCAGAGAAAAAGAGAGAGAGACAGAGACAGTCTGACAGAAAGAAAGAAAGAAAGAAAGAAGGAGTGATAGGGAGAGAAAGAGAGAGAGAAGGAGAGAAAGAGAGAGGCAGAGACAGACAAACAGAGAGACAGAAACAGAGAAAGACGAACAGAAAACAAGATGGAAAGAAGGCGAGTCATAGGGAGAGAGGGAAAGAAGAGAGAAAGGGAAGGAAAAGGAGATAAAGGGACAGACAGACAGGCAGAAAGAAATACACAGGGCAAATCATGCCTTTAGCTGCCTGTGAACTAGGATAATGAGTGCCTGTCAAAATGTATACATAGTCGGGCCATAAAATGCAGCTATTTGACCCCCTAGCTAATATTACAGATTATTATCTGCATATAACGAAAGCCCAGTTCTTAACACTATTCCGGTGAAAGTATATCCATCGATCTATCTACTTGCACACGTGTAAGTGTGTCATTTAGTGAGTCCAATGGTTGGGTAAAATGTCTACACTTGAGTGCAATATCAATTATCATATAAAGTTTGGAGATTAAGACATAGAAGGTACCGCGTGTGGATGTTCTATCATTGCGACACCGACTACTCCAGTGTAAATTCATTGTATTTTATTTTGTTATATTATGCCAACATCATGTTTTATGGAAATAAAAAGCTGTCTCTCCGTCTGCCAGCTTGTCTGTCTGCCTGCCTATCTATTTATCTGTCTATCTATCTGTACCTATCTATCTGTCTGACTGTCTGTCTCTCTATCTATCTATCTATACCTATCTATCTGTCTGACTGTCTGTCTATCTGTCTATCTATACCTCTCTGTCTGTCTCTTGTAGCCTGCCTGCCTTTCTGTCTGTGTATCTATCTATCTATCTATCTATCTATCTATCTATCTATCTATCTATCTATCTATCTATCTATCTATCTATCTATCTATCTATCTATCTATCTATCTATCTATCTATCTATACTCTATCTATCTATCTATCTATACCTGTCTGTCTGTCTCTTGTACCCTGCCTGCCTTTCTGTCTGTGTGTCAATCTAACTATCTATCTATCTATTTATCTATCTATCTATCAATCTATCTATCTATCTACCTATCTGCCTACCTATCTACTAAGGATCTGTCTGTGTAGCTGCCTGCCTGCCTGCCTGCCTGTCTGATTAATAATAATCTTTTTTACTCACTTGTAATCAAACCCCGTTATGTGTGGATCACCAGTGATGGCACAGGTTGAGGTTGCTTCATCTTTCACTTCCACCTGATGATGTTTATGATCAGAAAAATGATGTAGTGATAGCTTAATGTTGACATTGTTGATGATAATGTTTTTGCTGATGATGATGTTGATGATGATGATAATTATGATAATGTTGATGGTTATGATAAAAGCAGAACTGAATATTATCTACACTTGATGTCAAATCTACCATGCTCTAGAAAGTAAAGAAAATACTAAAATTAAATAGTTGTTTAATGTTGAGTCTTTGATTTTGGGGCTGTGTATGTAAAGAAAAAAGCATCAGCCAAAATTGCTAGATCTCCAATATAGAAATGAGAAGAGTTTGTAATGATAACAGAGCTAGTGCAATAACAGATTCATTGAGACTTGGAGTAGGGAAGAGGAGATCTTTGGTACGAAATATCTAGCTTTCGTTCCATTATTCACTTAATTACTGGATTTGTTCTCCTGCATTTGTTGCAATAAAGTTTTAGAGATGTGTGTGTACCCTCTGTCCATTCAATTCATTTAACAAACATCACATAAAGTTGTCTGGCATCCCAGCCAACCTGGCAACTGTTCCAAATGAATATGGCATCCTCCGAAAGTCTTCACCTGGCAACATTGTTTCTGAGTACAGGGAGCAAAATTTAAATGAAAAGAGGACACCTCACCTGTATCTGATCTTGGTGATGAAAGAAAATATCCATGTATTCGCCAGCACCAGCCGGTAGTAATTTTTCAAATGTGAGCAAAACTTTCTTTGCACCATCATTGATCATATCTTGTCTGGCCATAACACGAACCTGGTATACCAAATAAAAGACAGAGTAGACTGTGTCTAGGCGGACACTAGAATGTTAAGCAGTGGAAACTGCGCTGAATGCCTGTAAAAAAATTCGTAAAGTGAATAAGAATGATGAAAACGACTCTATACTTTCATCATAAATGTAATTTTCATTATTTTAGAGCACAACAGTATCTATTCCCCTATCCCCAATTAATAACCACAACACTAACCTTAATGGAAGCCTGTTTAAGTACTGGGTCCCAATCAGCAGAACAGAGTTTGTATTCACAAGCCGTGTCAATAGTCACCTCTGAAATGACATTTAAATGTCTGATAAACATTTTTATTTCATAACATGTAAGTTGACAATGAACCATAAACATGTAGTGAGTATGAGTTTACATTCAGGGTTTAGAGAGCTGAGAGCACAGACTAATAAATAACCAGACTGGAAACACAAGCTTCGGGCTGTGTCGTTTTTTACGGAAGTTAATGAGATGCGGCCGCATAACCAACGTGGCCGCCACTCGGGAAATTCCGATTTTAGTTCTATCTGCATTAGAAATTTCTTTTTATTTGTCAAGATTGGTTGTACATGTATTGATAATGCATTGTCTTGCCTATCCTTTCATTTTATTGTCTACAGCTGCCTTTTTTTTATTGTTATAAATTATGACCGTCTGGACTTTTAACGACCGCTGCATTGTAACTGTGCTGAAGCGTCGGTCGCAACCGTAAATCTAATGTGGCGAATGGTTCATGACCTTTCGCTGTTTTGTGACGTCACACAATGGGATCATCCAGTCTGTTTAATTTATTAGTCTGTGGCTGAGAGTGCTTAAGGAAGAACTTAAATCCTCTCCAGCCTTGGTTTTGTTCACCCCTAAATGAGGTGATGCTAATTTGCAGTCGTTTTAGCTTTCATCGGTGGCTTTTTCCTGTCCTTGGTTGCCATTTAAACAAAAATCTCTAAATGGAAAAACTACTACTTGTACTTTCAAATGTGTTGTGGCTCATTCTTTAAGTTGAATTCTATCGAACATCTCAAATATGGCTCATCTTCTCTGCAGCAAGTCAAACATGGAGACAGGTAAAGTGGAGTCATCCTTGGCGGAACATCCGTAGTTAAATTAGCAAAGGGTTAATCATTAAATGTGTCACAACCTGCCCTTACTGTTATTCATAAGGTTACTACACATGTCATTAGTCTGCCTTTGAAATATTGGGGAAGACAAACTAACTTGTTGCTCTTGATGATCTTCAGCAAGTTAATACTTCCATTGATGAAAATATATATGGCCTTTAGCGTCTTTACAGACGGTCTTAGCAGCTAGAATATTCAC
This sequence comes from Onchidella celtica, assembly GCA_963931925.1. Lineage (NCBI taxonomy): Eukaryota > Metazoa > Mollusca > Gastropoda > Systellommatophora > Onchidiidae > Onchidella > Onchidella celtica. Next base: position 34,087,267 of record OZ007573.1, on the reverse strand, counting down.
TTTCACTTTGACTGACAGCTTCTCTCGTGGCTTATTCTACCAATGTTTGACCCGAGAGTGCGATGGCAGTGATTGCAGGTCAGTCTTTTGGGTTCACTTTGGCGAGTGTTTTCATTCCGCCTCTGTCGTTTTGTCAGGTATGTTTCTTTTGCCTTGAAGTCTATTGCGAGCGTGCCACTGCGCAATTTTTGTCTCCATCTGCTTCGATCACTTGCAAGGTTCTCCCATTCATTGGGGTCGATGTTGAATGCTTTCATCGTGACCTTGCAAGTGTCTTTGAATCGCAGATGTGGCCTACCTCTGGGTCGGTTGCCAGTAGCAAGTTCCCCGTAGAGAATTTGTCTGGGGATGCGATCATTTTCCATACGGTGGAGATGTCCAAGCCACCGCAGTCTTTTTTTGCCTAGGAGAGCCTGAGTTGATGGAATGTTGGCTCGGCTCAGAACTTCGATATTTGAGATCCTGTCTTGCCACTTGATCTTGAGAATTTTGCGTAGGCAGCGCAGGTGGAAGGAGTTGAGGGATCTTTCATGTTTGGAGTAGGTGGTCCATGTCTCTGAGCCATACAGCAGGGTGCTTAGGACGCAAGTTTGGTACACGAGTACCTTTGTTTTGATGGTCAGCTTGCTATTGTTCCACACCCTTTTTGAGAGTTTGCCAAAAGCTGTGGCCGCCTTTCCTATTCTGGCATTTATTTCAGTTGTTATGTCTGTGCTACCACTGATGGTTGAGCCTAGGTAGCAGAATTTTCCCACTTGCTCCAGAGGAGAGCCATTCAGCATGATTGGGTTGGAGTTTCTCAAGCCTTGTGTCAAAACTACAGTTTTTGAGACACTGATCTTTAGCATGAATTTGTCACAGGCTTTGGCAAGGCTATTGATGAGAGCCTGGAGCGTGGTTTCATCGTGGGCCACGATTGCAGCATCATCTGCGAAGAGGAGCTCTTGTAACATAATATGCTCTGTACGAGATTTTGCTTTTAGTCTGGCAACATTAAAAATGGAGCCGTCCACTCTGGTGTTAATAAGTACTCCACCTGAACATTGACCAAAGGCATTCTTGAGTAGGGCTGCAAAATATATACCAAATAAGGTAGGAGCAAGAACACATCCCTGCTTCACACCGCTGTTTACAGCAAATGAATTGGATGTGCAGCCCTCAAAGTTGACACATGCCCTCATGTCAGTGTGGAAGGATGCAATAAGTGTTAGCAATGTTGGTGGACAGCCTATGGATTTAAGGACTGCATACAGGCCAGATCGGCTTACGGTGTCGAAAGCCTTTGTTAGGTCCACAAAGCATGTTATAAGCGGCCTGTTTTGTTCTTTACATTTTTCTTGGATTTGCCGAAGTGCAAATATCATGTCAATAGTTGATCGTTTGCTTCGAAAGCCACATTGTGTTTCTGGTAAGACTTTTTCCGCCAGTTGTTGAAGGCGGCAGAGGATGACGCGAGCAAAAGCCTTTCCAGTAATGCTGAGGAGGGATATGCCTCGATAGTTGTTGCAGTCGCCTTTGTCTCCTTTGTTCTTGTAAAGTGTGACAATTTTGGCGTCTCTCATATCATGTGGTATCACGCCTTCTTTCCAACACTGCAGTAACAGATTATACAGGTGTGGTAATAGTGGGCCTTTTAGGTCTTTTAATACCTCTGCAGGAATGTTGTCACTTCCTGTGGCTTTTCCAGCAGACAGGTGGTCGATTGCATTGGAAAGCTCGACTAAGGAAGGTTCAGCGTCAAGTTCGGCCATTATTGGCAGTTTTTGGAGGTGTTCCTCAAAATCTGGTGGAATATTTTTCTCAGTTGAATACAACAGAGAGTAATGCTCTACCCACCTATTCAGTTGTTCATTTTTATCTGTGATGGGTTCACCATTTACAGACTTAAGTGGGGCGCTTTTGGTGATGATTGGCCCAAGGGCTACTTTCATCTGACTAAAGGCGGTTTTCATATCTCCCTTTTCATTTGCCTCTTGTATGCTGTTACATAAGTCTGTCCAGTATTTGTTGGCGCAACGTCTTACCTCCAGCTGAAGTTTAGCTTTTGCATTTTTCAAACAAGTTTTTGTACTCTGATTGCAATTTTTGTTATACTCATTGAAAGCAGATTTCTTTTGCTCAATGAGAGGTAGGAGAATTTCGCTGTTCTGGGCTACCCAGTCGTTGTTTGAAACTTTATGCTGTCCAAAAGACTTGATGGCACAGTCATGAATTTTTGAACTGAGAGTGTTCCATGTTTCATCTACCGAGTCACATTGGGTGACATTATCCATGCTTTCAGCAAATAACTTTTCAAATGACTTTCTATTTGATTCATCTCTGATTGCTGTTACATTGATCTTAGGGATTGAAGGGGCTTTTGATCTGTATATTTTCTTGGCCGAAATTTTGATTTTGCTGACTACCAGTGCATGGTCGGTGTCACAGTCAGCACTGTGGAGGGAACGAGTTATTTTTATACAGCCCAAACTCTTCCTCCTTGAGAGAATAAGATCTAATTGATGCCAATGGCCAGACCTGGGATGGCGCCATGATGTTCTTTGGCATCTCTTAAGGTCAAAGTACGTGTTTGTAACACATAATGAGTTTACGGAGCATAGCTCCAGAAGGCGCTGCCCGTTTTCGTTGATGTTGCCAATGCCGAAGTGCCCAATGCACTTTGGCCATGCGGAGTGATCTGCTCCCACTCGAGCGTTAAAGTCACCCAGAATTAGCAGGCCTTCGGTGAGAGGGATGTTGTGGAGAGTCCTCTGCAATGCCTCGTAGAAAATGTCTTTGGTTTCGTCAGAGGAGGTAAGTGTTGGGGCATAGACACAGATAATGTTGGTAAAACCAGACCGGGTGTTCAGTCTGAGTGTCATGATGCGTTCTGACACTCCAATTGGAGTTGCGATCGAATTGATAAGGGAGTTTTTTACGGCGAAGCCCACGCCGTGGATTCTCGGCTGTTCGCTGCTAAGGCCCTGCCAGAAGAAGGTGTAGTTTTCTTCTTTGACTGACCCGGAGTCGGGAAGTCGAGTTTCTTGAAGGGCAGCGATGTCGATGTTTAGTAGCTGAAGTTCTCGATCAATAATTTGGGATTTCCTGATGGAGTCAATATTAGTGAGATCTTGCTGTTGCAAGCCTGGGCGCATTGTTCTGACGTTCCAGGTACCAAGTTTTAGTATTTTTCTGTTTTTGCCAGGTGCACACTTTACGTCAGCTTTTTGACTTTTGGTCTAGCTCCAACCACCTTATGAAGCAGGCTGACGTGGCGGAACAACACCCAACTGCCTGGGGGCTGCCCAGGTTACGGCGGGCGGTAGTTGATCAATGCAGCTGAAAAGCCGCTCCCACCGACAGAGGGGACCCCTGGCGCTCATCCGTACGCCAAATGGATTGAGCTTATCACCGGTAACTGCCACCTCCCGTGTTGTGCCCATCCGTAACGGATGGCTGGAGTGTCCTCTCCAAATCGGAAATGGGTGGGCTTATAGAGGAGAGACAGACGCTTGCCAAGCCCGAGCAAACGCCTCCTCGTTTTGCTGCCTTGCCTGGGCTATTTTTAAGAGATGGTGCTTTGCCCAGAGGCACCACCCCTCTCTCTGCCATTCTAGTTAAACCCAAGGGAGAGACCAGGTCAATACATTTGGAACTAGTCCGGCTGCAGGAGATGCTGGAAGCCAGTTTGATGCAGTTCTCCCTGACAACCACCTTCGGATCTCCACTCCTGATTTTCTGTCTGGGTTTACTCCCATAGCCTTTGCTATCATAGCAACACACAAGGCAGTGTGGTATTTGTATTCAGGGTTACCTTCCCCTAGTCTTCCTCTCTCCCGAGATGACCCACAAGACAGTGGGGGTGACAGTAGCAGGCTGTATTGTGTACTGTCATACAATAGCAGAAAACTCTGGCCTGACATGATGAAAATAGATGGATCTGATATCAGCAAGCCAGCTGATTTTACTTTCAAGAATGGAAGGAACCGTGCCAAAATTTGTTAGAAATGAGAAAATGATTCTCCTGGAAACAGTTAAAGGAGCACATAATAATGAGGTAATAATAACAAAATTATTGAATGTTAATATTTCAGGACGTTGGTGTTAGCGGCTTCGGTCAAGTCTGGACGTAATTAATTTTTTCCAACTTTGGGAAAAAACACCAAGGTTCAGAAATAAGCTTACAGAAAAAAAGTATTGATAGTAAAGTAAAATGTTAATACATCAAATAAAAGAGAATTGAATGTAGAATACAATATAAATCGGCCATATGTCCAAAAGCGTTTTTCACTGGCGCCGATAAATCGGGGATCCCGAAAGTGTTAATGGTGGTGCAATTAGCATTTGGTACTGTAAAAGCATGCTTGTGGCAAACAAAGACCTGAACTCTTTTTCCAATTATTTCAAGAAAAATCATGAACAAGATATCATTCTAAAATGAACAAATTGCTGCAAATTCCGTACATCTACGAAACTGTCTTACCAGTGGTAGCATCCACGTCCAAAGAATACGTCAAACAACATTCGAAATCATGGTTGCAAAGAATCGGTACTGTTGAGGTAAGAGTGATAGTACTCTCCTGATCACGTTCACTTATTACTAACTTTGGTGGAGAAATCTGAGTAAAAAAAGAGAGAGAAGGGATCTTCGTCATTTTCTGGGATCGCATTGTCAGTATGATCTTCATCATCTTCTTTTTTCATCACTTATTTTTGTAGTATTCTGGGCGAATTTTTATTGTTGTTTTTTTTACCATGGTCAGGTGTTCTAAAACGCTTAGATTTGTGATCTTCATTGGATAAGGATCAGTGTCATTTCATTGGATAAGGATCAGTGTCATTTCTCAATGAGCAACTGTCAGATCATTTATCTTGTTGTATTTTTCCTTTACTGACCCCGTAGAATCACTAATTATTATCCACAAACAGCACATCTTGATACAGGCGGGCCCATTTGCCTGTGGCTATTTCTTCAAACATTATTGGTGAAAGAATCGTCCTCTTCTAAACAGAACACTGCTCACTAGCACTGGCGACAGAAGTACACAAAATGTGGTTCTTGTGACGAATGTCTCCCTGATCATTGACATACTTAAATTTTGCTAGAATTGGGCAGTTTGCCCAGGAATTTTTCTCACCCAGTCAAATGATGATGGTAAATTTTGGACCAGGATGAACCACGCCCAGATAATTTGCAAATAATATATGGAGAACTGTTTCTGTGTTCTTTCCACCTGTTTCTTGTATCCCATCAAAATAAGAACATAGTTATTAGAGATAAAAGTCGACGGTGGCTTTGGCATCCTCACGAACTGTGTTATATTCAGATTTTTTTTCCTCTTGCAGAGCCGCTTTATTTCTCCTTTCTTTTTGAAAATTGTCAAAAGAACTTCTAAAAACATTCAGATCATTTTTTATGTCAGTCATATTCCATCTACATTTTTTTGCCAGTTCCAGAAAACTTTTTGTCGCGAGAGAGCATACATTGTCCTGGAATTTTCCAACTTTGCTCATTATGACGGCTGGAGGGGCGGGGTCAAGTCTGTTTTGCATCTGCTTTGACTCAGTGCGCGAGGTTCCTCTTTCCTCCAGCTGACTCAAGATAGTTTTGATGCACCCAATAATGAAACCAAAGATATTAGAATTGATAAGATAAGACAGCTAGTGCTTTTAGCGTCCACAGATTTCGCACCGCCACCTAGCGGTAAACGCACGGAAGTCATGAAAAGTGCCGTATTTTACAAAGCCAAAAAGTGAAAAATACTGAATTTCATTCACTGTTCAGCTATCGCTGAAGACCTTGATTGATGTCACTTATTATGGAATTATAATCTCAATCGCTGTGGGAAAACTCTGGCTATTTTTTTTTTTTCAGTTGCAGTGGCACTGTCATAGTTTTGCATTATAAATTGACCATTATATCAAGCATTATTTTCCTACAATGTGCCATGGGTCCCGCCCTCTATCAGCGCGCAGATGTGTGCATAGTTTTTTTAAGTGGTGCGAAGAAGGGAGTGTCTCATCTTATCATTTCTGGTATCTTTGCTGAAACTGACTTGTTTCAGTCTTGTTAGTCGGTGAAGTTTCTTTAACTTTATAGTCCACAACTCCCACTGTGTGTGGTTTGTCCGACGGGATCAACGAGGACCACCTAGTCATCCTGAGGGGTAGGAGGATTGGGCTCTGTTGGTGCACAGATGACTGATCGGACCAATTCGCGCCCGGAAGTTTCTGACGCAATGTGGACATGGGATGGCGACAGATGTCGGGGACTTGCAGGCACATTTCTCGGCCTGTCTGTGTTGCTCTGCTGCAGCGATTCTATTGGCCTCACAGGATTTGGCGCCTCTTTGGACACCCGAACGCCACTTTAGTCTGTCCATTGCAGTAAGTTCTCACGCATCATGGCTGATGTTGAAGGCCTTCACAGAAGCTTTGACACTATAGACAAAAACAAAACAGACTTGATCAGCATGCCATCAGCCTAAATCCTTCAGATTTATGTCCGCAGTTCATACAGTTCGAATCGTCTACATCTTGGAGAACTCGCCTGAGATGTTAAGCTGATAGACCCCTTGATTGAGTGGGAGACATGAAGCTGGCCCAAATTTAGCAGCTGCTGGTTTCTGAGATAATATGCTCATAACTGACTAAGGCCATCAACCAAAGTTACCTGTATTCCTGCAAAATGGGTGTTGCTGGCCAGAAAATCACTTTTCACCTTTTCATTTCCAATAAAATAGGATCTCACGCGGCAGCCAACCTGAAGGAGAAGACAGAATTATCATTGACATTTCAAACTGTACATCGTCCTTTGGATCATGGCCATTGTTGTGTCTATGAGGTTTTTGTTTTATTTCGTTTCGTTTTTGAGTTGATGTGACTTTTGTCATATTAGACAAAACGTTGATGGAAATCATGGCTTCTACCTTCATTACTGAGATAGAACAAAGCTTATAATGTTAGCTGAAAATCCAAGATCACCAGCTTTGCATTAACCCGTATCCCTCCAAACCTTGCACGTCAAGACACTTAGGGTTTGGAGGAGCAAGCTAGTGGTCAAGACTGTTAAGGACAAAAACTTTGTGTTAATGAGGAGAAAAGTGACGTTGTTGATGTTAACAACAATTTACTTGTTTTAACTGTAATGGCAATTTATTTCTTACATTTATTAGCATTAGCAGTGCTTATTATCAAAAGTAGTATTTCAAGGTTAATCATGCAGTGATGCAGTATGAAAGCAGTTTCTTTTGTGGGCAAATATTGGTGTCTCATCTAGTCTAAAATAAACAAATTTTTTTCTAAAAATTTAAAAATAAATAAAAATAAAATCGAGAGATTATAGGAAATATAAGGCGAGATGCCGAATTTAAGTGGTAATAATCAGTAGCGGTTTGAAGGTGTGCTTCAGAGTTGAAATAATAAAATAAAACAGTGGCGATAACTTACATTTTTATCAGAAAACCCTGTTATAGCCAACCCTTCTAAAGTTGCCTCCCTTTCAGTGCCAGTCAAAGTCTTTGCAGGGACTGCTGGATTCTCTTCACCATCGAATGTCCAGACAACTTCAAAGACCTGGTCAGGATCCTGAGGTGCGTAGGTGATCTTACATACAAAATCAAATGCTTTGTTGTCACGGATGTTGGGTCCAGTTAGCACTGGAGGAGTCGTGAGCACCGGGAACGCATCTATGGATGGAAATAACAGACCAGATAAGCAAATTACACAAGACTTAGTACTGATCGAAACATGAAGACCATCATGCTGGATGTGAAAAGGTTCGAAAAGAGAAACAGAAATTTAATTCACAGACAGAGTCATTGCTAAATGACCAAAGTCGTTTTAAAAATCGTGCTTCTTAATCTTAACCTTCTAAAACCATGATTTGTACTGCATTTTTGGGATGTGTACAGAGCACAAGTGTGAAACCTGCCTATATTTAAATAAGTGACATTGTCATTGCTAACATGACCCAAATCATGGCTAAAACAAGGGTTCCTAGATCTTTTTCCCTCAACACTCATGTCAACTCACTTTATTCCCTCAACATTCAACGTCCATCGCCTAATTTCCCCCTGCAACAAATCAGCCAGTTTAGTTTTAAAACCTAGACCTAGCACACTAGCGGGTCAACACTGTTATCAGCCTATTGTGAGAAAGTTTACATTCAGTAAAATCTAAATATTTTTATTGTCAGCGAAATTGCCACGGAAGGCTTGGAAAAAGGGTCACGACATATAAATTATATACTTATTTATTGCCAAAATTGGGCAAAAAGCTGCAACTCCACAGTTTTTCTGTGGTTTTTCTAATACTTATTTACTGTTTATCTATCTATTTATTTTAGAGACATTAATGATACCTTCACCACAGACTCTAAGTCAAGCACATAACTGATATAGACCAATCGCTTTCAAATCTGAGCCCCCCCTCCCCGCCCCCCACCCCATTAAAAAAAATACTATTTAAAAAGTAAAAAATAAAAGGATGAAAATACTTACTTACCTTTGCAAGGTGGAAACATTGTTGGTGACCATTTGCCAAAAGGACAAGGTGCTTTGGTCCCTGAAGAAGATATTACATGAAGTTTATCAAGTCACAGTAGCTTTGACATCATGTGGGTTTAAATACTAATACAACTATCCGATGCCTGAATAAGTAATTACTAACTAAGTTTGAAGTCATTTAGTAAATTTTATATGCAAGAACAATCTTAGCGTTCAAAATTTGTCAAGTTTCCAGTTGAACCATATGGAACCATCCATAAAATAATGTAGGCTCACAAGGGAGGAGTTTGCCCCAAGCATATGAAAAGCGTAATTGGACAGAGGGTTCTGGGGAGAGAAAATAGCTAACATGTCTCTCAGTTGTGGTGATGAACAAAAAATTATAAGAAAAATAGAAGGGAAAAAGAAAATGTCAGAAAAACAATGAACTGTGCAGAAAAGGAAAAGGAAATGTTATGATTTTGAAATACTCATATGCCCATGCAAAATGCCGCCATTCAAAGTCCTAGATTATCAATACTTTATCATGAACATTTACCATCATGATGTCCGTACGTTGGTGAAAGGCTAAGGAGTGAGGGAAGGAGTAGTGGGGTGTCTTGCCGAAGTATAAAGTCACTTTTATTTTCTTACTCTTGATCAGTGTTTCTCAACTGTTTTTGTTCTACATCCCACTGCAATTTTAAAAAAACAAAAAATGTGTGCCCTACCATGATCGAACAGTTAGTAGACAGTAGCCTATATCCCAACGTTCCATTCTGAAGATCCACACCCCACCAAAATATTGCCATGCCCCACCTCCAGAAACACTGCTCTAGATTTGTGCCTAATAATTTCTATTTGTGAACAACACAATCTCTGACCGCAGGTTGCTTCATCAATGTTACTTGGTCTACAAAAGCGAAATTGAATCGCTGTGGAGACAAATAAAAGCCTTGAGACATGAATGTGCAAGGAAGGCAGATCTTAAAAGGTTGAGAACCACTGGATTGGTTGGCTCAAGGACTGGCAGATATATATAGCTGCTGGTGCTGACCAGTTACTGTGTATTAAATTTAATACCTAATACTAACCAGCACAATAAGAAACTGGACAGCTACGAGCAGGTTGCAGCAGGTAGACGTAGAAGTTGTTGTCACAGTTCTTCACGGAAATCTTGAAACTATGATCACAGCAGTCTCCATGACTCACATAATTACCACAAGCATCCCGTTGGACGATGCCATCTGATGGTGCAGAATCAAACAAACAAATCTGTCTGCATTATTTATTTATTTTATTCATTTATTTAATCTATTTATAATTCATTCATTTTTGTATTTATTCATTTGTTTGTTGTTTATTTATTTACTTCTCTGTTTATTTTTTCCAGTGATATTTTCTACTGCAAAGTTATACAAAACTACACTTACCCAGCTATCAGTATCCATTTGTCCAGAAAATTATACAGTAGGCCCCAAGCCATTGGTACATTACTTACAGCAAAGTAAAGTTAATTAATATGGAATTGCAGCTGCCATTTGTTCACTTCAGTAGATATATTTCTGCTTGTAGGTTATAAAAATAGAACAGTGCACAGTCAGTGATATACACGTATTTCTGCTGCAAAGTTACAGAGAATAATGCACAGCCATTGATACTGTCTTGGTGTAAATGTCTGAAGCCGCGATCCTCTAAAAGGAAAGATCTCAGCATATAATAATAATATTTCTATTGCAAAACTGATAGAACGGCTTCCATCCATTGATACGTTTCTATTGAAAAATTATGTAAAATAGTACGCAGCCATTGATACTATTTTTCTACTGCAAAGTTATACAGACAGGCTGTCACGAGTGGAGTGAGTGCAATTAAGGGGATTGCTAAAGAGCGGGTGTAGAGTAAGAAAGGCTCACAGTAGACAGCAAGTTAAGCGTGCTGTTGTGAGTAGTAGTGGGGGCGGGGTCTGAAGGAGGCGAAAGCGCGGTAATACTATCACTGCAAGTTAGAAGGTCCTAGGGATCGGACCTGTGAATAAAAGCCCATCGGGCGGACATAAAGGGGAAGCAGTCGAGAAGACTAGTGAGAGTCTTTCCAGTTATGACTGGTGTCGGGGACGGGCCGCAGAGCCACCTCGATGAGCACAGGGGATAGGCCAGCATAGGGCCGGAGGCCACACATAGGCCAGAAGTGAGGCTGTCAGTGCAGGCCAGTAGAGGCACATAAAGTCGTGGCAGTCAGGCCACGGACAGGGACGTAGATATGAGAGTGAATGAGATACTATATTGTTGCCATGTTGATAGGCTAGTGAACTGATATTATGTTGTTGCCATGTTGATGGCTATGGAAATAATAATGTGTTATTGCCCTGCTGAGGTGCTAGGGGAGTGCTAAGGTGTATGACAATAGGAAGGTGATATTGAGAGACTGCGGTGCCAGTAATTTATTAATGGGCTATTAAGACCCTGAGGGGAGAGGCTGAGGCCGAAGTGCCTTTAGGAGTAACTACCGGATTGTGGATCCGAGGGAGCGTGTGTGTGAGAATAAGGCCGTTGTACGGCAGTGCATTTCAATAATATAATGTATGTAATTGCGCTATTATATGTATAATTATGTTTAATAAATGTGTGAGTCTGATGGGTTGTTCTGTTAAGTGTTAAACTTGTTTGTTCGTGATTGTTGTCCTGTCATACTTATTACATCTCCCAGTCTGGGATCTGTGACACAGGCTTCCAGGTCATTTTGTATTGATTGATTTCTACTACAAGGTAACAAACACAATCTCGGCTACTGCTGATTTGTCGCTGGGAACATTGTGATCCCTGGTTATGATGCAATCAGTTTGCTAACATATTTCTTCAGACTTTTGGTACTCACCCCAAGTGGCCGGGTGTAGGCCTTTCATCCACAGAGGCACTAAGGTGCCACAGTGCCTATCCTGAGGACATTCCGTGGGCATCTCACTACCAGCCTGACTCGTGAATCGATACCAGCCACTCTTCAAGTCTTTGTCACATAGAGGATATTCTTTGTCAGAGAGAGCATGCCCTGATTTGGAAAAAAAGCTTTTGTGAGGGCAAAAATGTGGAAAAGCTATCTTTTTTAATTATTTGGGGGGGGGGGGATTTTACATCCATTTTCAACGGAGTGATACGATACAAGAATCGAGGCTTATGTTTCCGATGATAAAAATATCAGTTCATTTGAATATCCTTTGTTGAGATGAACACAATTAATCTACGTACTGTTTGCATAAGGGTTAAATACCATTAAAATCGTTTTCAGTGGTGGATGAAACAGATAAAGTGTCGTTTTCAGTGGGGTTACTACCGTCAGTTTCATTGGGATTACATGTGAGTTAACTGCCGTTTTCAGTTGAGTTGTAGCCTACTGGCAAACTGCCGATTTTCTCAGAGGTTCAGCACAGGCCAACTATCCTTTTTTAGCAGAGTTGTATACGGTTAATTTGAAATTTTAAAGGGATTTTTTTAATATACAAGTAAACTGTTGTTTTCAATGAAGTTATATAATAGACATAATATGGCTGCACACATACAGACTGTTGTTTTCAATGGAGTTACAAACAGGTGAACCCTTATTTTCAGTGGGATTAATTTCAATGGGATTACATGTAGGTTAACTACTGTTTACTATATAGGCTTATACAGCTGTTGTTTTCAATGGGTTGCATAAACCACTGCTTTCAATTGGGTTACATACAGATTTAAATAATGTCTTTTAATGGGTTTATATGCAATAAATCGTCATTATCAATATGCTGTCTTTTTCAGTTGCTATTAGCTAAATTTCAGATGTATTACACGTGCTGCATCTTCATGCAAATATTACTGTGAATCGGAGGTAATTGGAGGGCGGGGGGGGGGGGATGAATGAGTGAAAAGTGAGAATGACAGAAAGATGAGCTGGGAAACATAAGGGCTTGTATGCTGTCGGTAGGTTACCTGTACTTCTGAAAGGCTCGTTGAGCTCAACATGATTTTGTGGGTCACACGGATCCCCATTGGCTTGTCCATGAACATCAGCTGAAAGTCGATCATTGTCACCATTAGTGAATAGGGGAAATTTGCTCCAGTGTTTCCATTCGTGGAATAAAAATGGACGAGGGGTGGAGAAGCCGAGGAAGGAGAATCTGTGGGCCTGTGCAAGAACTGCTCACGGAAATGAGACAACATGTGGGTAAAGCTCACATGACATGACGCTGAGAGGCCTATCCAAGACACGGGAAACCGAGATGGTATTAATTTGTAATGTTCCGTCCGCCGATTTGCGCGCGTATTATCGATGTCAACAATGCAACACTGCGCACCACACCCGTTCATAATGGAACGAGGAGTAACACTCGCAGTATTTAATTGCGCGCAATATGTGGGCATAGGCCATAGCTGGTGAAGGAATGGTTCGTCTCGGTATTCTGTGTCTTGGGGCCTATAGAACGCACAGCGTGAGAATTTAAATCTGCATTCCTACTTAAAGTTAAAGAAATCGGTAAAAGAGCAATCTTTCAACATACACACTCGTGGAAAAAGATTACAAAGTGATGATTTTGTGGTGGATAAAACATTCTAACAATTTTGATAGGATAAACCTGGGCAGTACCCGCCGATAATGGTGACGGATAATGGCAGCCACAAATATTTATCACGAAAAAGTATTTTTTTAATAAGCTAGAAAGTGTTCAGAATGCCCAGCATTAGATACTCGGTGATGAGTAATGAGTGCTGGAGGGTTATTAGAAAAAAGTTGAAGCTGCCGAATAGCGTACTCTGCCTGCATTTATATTCGGAAAATCACTAGTTACCGAAACAAACATGTTGAACAAAGACATAATAATGTGCTCTTACTGGTTGTCAGACTAAATACTGTTAAAATGACGATGGCAGCTTTCGTCAGCATTTCTTCTTGTCAGCCTGTGTAAAAAACAAAAAAAGCAAGCAAAAAGATTGAGTGCACAATGATTAATCTATATATATATATTTGGACAACTTGGAGCGGTCCTTCCCTATGCATAGAAAAACGGCTAAACGTAGAAAGTTCAAACTTTCTGTGCTCATTAGTTAAAAAATCTACTAGGTTTTTACACATTCATTTTAGATATAACGTGTGGAAATGTACAAACTGAAATTATGAAGCCATTTGTTTTGTTACCAGTTCCAATCATCTTTTTAAAATACCATTTTCAACATTTCCAAATAGGTTTGCCAGGTTGCCATTTTTATGATCATTTTATTTGTGGACTTGAGATTTTTCGTTGCAAAAGGCTTCTGAACCACTCAACACTCAGACTACAAATTTTATATGGTGCATCAGAATGGATGTAAGGGTGCACAGTTTTTTAATAGAAGTCTCAAATCGGTGTAGTTTTTTTTATTGGAAATTTATTGTTTCGCCATCAATTAGATCTATTTCGAGTCATGGTTCGCCATTTTAAGGTTTCGTTATCACTTCCTGCGATGTGTCCACTATCAAACACACTAACCCGTGTACGGGATGCGCAGGGTGTCAACTCACAAAGGCAGAGCAGTAAGACTTATTTAAAAACAAACAAACAAAAATAAATATACAAATAGGAACAGGCCAGATGAAGCAGGTCCATAATAACCACCCAGAACTGAAACCAATATTCAAACCGATTTATCCCGGGCGGGGCCGGGGACCCCAGCTAGTTATAAATATTTCTTCAAGAGTATATCGTTGAAGCATTGAAATAAAGCAGTGATGATATTGTAACTGCTCTTGTCCACAGCTTTCGCCATTTTTACGGACAATGACGTAAAACACTCTTTTCCTCTGAACACTCGTTCACGGCATCCGCTCCTCATACTAGCTATAAAGACAAAGAGAGGTTTTCATTCGTCATTGTCTGCAAAAATAGCGGAGCGGATGCTGTGGACGAGCAGTACAGAAGAGAACATTATGATGATGAAATGTAGTTGGTCAAGACAATGACTGTGGAAATGAGTTTAGATGCTGTGGTAACAAAGGTGGGGCAGTTAAAATGATATTCCGAAGATAACAATTTATAGCTCATGTCAGGCATAGACCTACCTGGGTCTCCAGGAAAGTTCTCTTGAGAGGTGGAAAAGTGCGTAATAAGACAGTAAAACTCTCGATGCTATTGGAGGTTTCTTCTCAGAGGTTCAACGTCTCCAGGAAAGCCAATTACTGCAATAATCATATTTTAATAGCAAATTTGTATAGTGGTTCTTAACCTTTTAAAATCTGCTTCCCCCTATGTTCATGTTTTAGGATCTAATTTCAACTTAATGGCGTTATTTGAGAATGTTTCCTTCTTTCTACTTGGATTTTTAAGATTTACTTAGCATTTTTTTTGTTTGTGAGATAGCATTTGGAGTGTTAAATTCCATAGCCCTGTCAACACCGATAAAGCAACCGGGGCCAGTGGAATTAAGCACCACAGGCAGAATTAGAACATAAATTTTTAAAAAGTAAATGCACCAAGTCGGAGAAAGGCAGGTAGGATCGAGTCTTCTCGGAGAAGGACGAAAAATTCGGAGAGCCCGTGTGCACGTTGCGCACGCTAAAGATACCTCGGCAGTTGGAAATCGTGAAGAGCAAGCCGAATAGGCCGCTGCCCGGGCAAAATTCTAAAAAACTAGTCCCTACAACAACAAGAACAATAAAACAAGAAAAGTGGTGTGAAAAAGCCAAGGGCAGCGAACCTCCTAAAATAAAGACCTAAACAAGCAGGAGAAAGAAAAATGGGGGCCACTTTGCAATTTCACAGTACGTAGGTGTTTCCCCATTGAACCCCCCTCCCTCTTCCACCCCTCGGGAATTGTCCTCCACGTTGATAAACACGGTTCAACAACTTACCTGGCAGTGAAGACGAAGAAAACAGTGTCCTACACTTGTATTCGTTGTGCGTTCGACGAAAGCATAATTTCCGTCTGTGCATGCATCCAGCTCTTGTACCCTGAACAGTGGCAATAGCAGTGTCTTTTATAACAGTCACTTGCGGATGTTCATGCGCATTATTTGTAACTTGCCTCTGCCTGAACAAAACAACTTGTTTGACATTTGAACACAAACACTGCGAGTGGGCGAATTGCCAAACCTGTGAGTTTTGGGGAGATCATGGGAAAATCCAACTGTGTCCATCGTGCCAATACTCTCTTCTCCTCCCCCCCCCCCTCCTCTTTCCGTTTTACTCTCCTCCACTCTTCCATACTGTATCCCAGGAGTGTTCTAGAAAATGGAGAACGGGGGGAGAGAAAGGGAGCGAGGGAGAGCGAGCGAGTGATCGTGAGAGAAAGAGAGAGAATGAAGGAGAGCATGAGGTAGATAGACAGACAGACAAAAAGACAGAGAGACAGACAGCAAGACAGACAGACTGACAAATGGATAGATGGATGGACAGACGGATGGCTGGATGGAAAGAGAGAGAGAGAGGGGGGGGGGCAGATGTACACAGGGAAGCAGAAATGTGGAAATAAATAACTCCAAATAATTTTATTATCTGTCCCCACTGCTGCTACATCCTGTTGCCTGTGTAATGATAGGTGGGGCTGTTCCAATTTTCAGACCCAAAGTAAAAAGGCCAATTTTAATGTTTTACTATCATTTTTTTTTTTTTGCCGTTATGCTACGAGATTACTGAAATAGCTACGAAAAACACTGTGACCTGAGCAATTTTTTTTTTCATACCTGGCATTGATAAGTAAAGCTAATTCTAAAACATGCCAGATAAGACTGCTTCGGTGCGGTTGGCAATGAACAGTTTCATTCACATTCACCTAGGAACATGATTATAACAGTAAACGTGCTTTTACATAATGATGTTTTCCAAGGGCAACTTGCAAATCATTTGCGCCACTTGACCAATCAGCCTACCGGTAGCCTACTTATTTCATCCAATCTAAACCAAGGTCATTCGGATCCTTATGACTCACCTAGTTAAAAACAAGACAACAAGGTAAACAACAATAAACAACAACAACAACAACAAAAATTATAGATTATGTTACATCAGTGAAAGTTCCGACATCTCCCGCACTGGGCAATTTTCTCCAGAGAATGCGGAACAAATTGTCATTGAATCCTGGGCATTTCCATGAAAGTCGCTCACTTAGGGTCAAAATTTCATACCCAGAACATCAATAAGATAAGATAAGATAAGATAAGAATCACTTTATTATCCCATATGGGAAATTTGTTTTCACAGAGTGTTTAACAGCACACACGTGGTACATACATCTCACGTATCATTATAAATAAACAAACTCAATAAGTCAATAACAGACACACATGGCGTGACATGGAAAGAACCTTAATGAAATGTGGCACACATCTATCTATAAGATGACTTGCTGAGGCGAATTGCTGAAGGCAAGAATGATCTTCTGTATCTTTCCCTGTTTGCTTTCATATTTAACTGTTTTCACCATTCACCTTCACCTAGGCATTGTCCTTCCACTGAAGGATGCAGCCCTCCCGCAATGACTTCCATTCATTTCTGTTTGATGCCTTCCCCATCCATGTTGTTCCCCCTTCCTTTTTAATATCATCCTGCCATCGTCTTCCTAGTCGTCCTCGTGTTCTCTGTCTTGTCCATGGCTGCCATTCAGTGCAACGTTTTGTCCATCTATTCTTATTCATCCTTCCCACCTGTCCGGCCCAACACCACTTTTGTTGTAGCATGGATTTGACTATGTCCGTTAGCTTTGTTTGTTTGCGTATTTCGGCATGAGGAATTTTATCTTGTAGACTGATGTCAAGCATTCTTCTTTCCACTGCCCTGTGGGTAGTTTTTAATTTGTTCGTAAGTTGTTTTGTTATCGACCATGTTTGGCAACCATGGGTATTTGCTGGAATTTAATTGTTACTTGGTGCTAATTCGACGTCTCAGTGATGGCATTCCAGACAAAGCAACTGAATCCAACGGCCAAAAAGATTAATTTTCTTGTTTCACATGTTGACTCTAAAAATAACAGGGTTTCATGGCCTTCTTTTTTTCCTGCACGAGACCTAAAGGGTTAGAAAATTAGCACCAAAACAGTTATTCCACAACTGTGTTGTTTTCAGTGCATTAAGTCGGAGTTGGAATTAAAATTATACGAACCTTTTACAGTCCCTAATATGTAAATGAATTTATTCGGTGTCTGAGGACAATCATCAGCAAGAAGCCACTCCGGTTGAGGAGAAAGAGAGAGAGAGAGAGAATAATTGACAATAGTAATGAACAGGCAAAGAAGATAGAAGTAGGGGATGAGATGGGTGTAACTCTTTCTTCTTCTGAGGGTGTTATTTTGTTAGAATTAAAGTAACAGGAGAAGAAGCATAACTTTGGTGTTTTATCTGATGAATCACTGAAGTTGCCATAACTGGCTTTTTGATATATAGTTATCTGATCATCCCCCTAGAATGACAAGGTTTTAACTCCCTTTCATCAACTTCTGAGAAATTGATGATCGAAGTTTCGTGTGCTCACAGCTTTCAGAGATACGATTTTTTTTTGTTATACATAGTAACACTTACAGATCACACACCGAATCTGCTCTGATGCTTCAACACACAGTGGAGCAGGCCTGTAGAAGCAGTGTGTTGTGTATAACTCAGTTCAGCCTAAAAGTGGAGATAAAACCTTATCATTCTAATGGGACGTAATGCCTGCATGCACACTTCAATGTTGTTGTACTTTTGACGTGCCAATTTACGTGTTTGAGCGTATGTGTTTGAGCGTACGGGATGCCACCAGACGTTTACATAAGGCACCTCAAAACAGTATTAGTGTATACATGGATTTTCACCTTCGCATAATGCCCCCTTCCCTATTATCTTTTTTTTTGTGTATTTTTATTATCTAGTTTTGCAGCCGTTTGTAACGTCTATCGTTATCTGAAGCCTTAGGTCATTATCGCATATATGAACAAGCAATGTCCGCCTCGCTGCACGTTCCCTCCTCCCCCGTGACCCCATGTTCTGTTACTCCAATTGTGCCGCCCCGGCCTTAACCTTCTAGGTCGGACGAGTGGAAAGAGGACTAATTAAATGTAGTTATTATTACCATATTTTCTTCAATATCTAAACCATATCTTAAGGGTAGTTTCAGTGCCATGATTATATCGCCCCTCTAGAATTATACCAGTTTATGCGCTTAGAAAAATTCCATTCAGCAGTGTGCAATAATTATGGTCCTGCAAGTTACAGCTTTTTCGAAAAGGCAGATGATTTCTGTATCCACTTATTGTTTCAATTATGGCGATTTCGAGGGTTAAATCTAAGTTAGATTTGGGAGGAGGCGTGAAAAAAAAGAAGGGGGTGGGGGAGGCTCTGTCGGTAACAATTCTTATGCCAATAGGTAAACTCCCCAAGAGCCTGTGGGTGTCTTTGCCCCTGAAGAGTTAATGTTTAACTATGATCTGTTCAAAGACATTGTAAATTCCACTGCTCTAGATGTTCGATCTGTGGTTCATGCAGACGTCAGTCGTTTCACCTACGTAGAGTTCCCAAATTTGGCACGGAAACCCTTAATAGGGGACTTTGTATATCTGTTTTTATTTATATACCTGTATTTATTTATCTGTTTTGGAAGGGTAAGCATTGAGCTAGTAACATACAAGTTTAAGGTTTTTTTAAACGTTTCATTGGGTGTAATAATATTTCTTTTATTTTCATTCTTTTAGAATCTCTTGTATAGCATTCTTGTTTGTTTGTAATGCAAAATACACCTTTTTGTTGTCGTTGTTCCTACATTTAAATTTTGTGCCAAAAACTGCTGCGGCCTACCAGGCCTTGTATAATGCATGTGTGTGTTGATATAATAAATGACATCTGGATCTAAGTAGGCCGATTATAATTCTGAAAAGGAAAATAAAAAAGCATGAGAAGTGCAACAAAACTGCACACAGCTGGTTCGCTCAATTTTGCAGTCCTCCCTTCCCTTATCAAGGTTCGAGTGTGACTGTGATTTTGAGTTTTGTTAACGGCACGACGGCAATACAGCACCCAATTAAATTTTGCGCTCGTAACGTTTTGTCTTTTTTCGTTTGTACTTTACTGTAGCTCGTTTGTAAGAACTTCAACAGCTGAACTTTCAACAATAGGAATCTAATGAAAGCCACTATAAAACTGTGATAATTGTAAATACAGGTAGGCCTATGTTAAAAATCTTTAAATTAACTTGTAGATTTTAGCTTTCGTAAGGTAGGAAAAGATGAGAGGCGAGCCCATGTCAGCAAATCATTCTTTCAGGGATCCACGGGCGCATAATTATTTTACCGTGCTTTCTTCGAAGCTCGTGAAATCCACGCATCGTTGGTCGGCTGTTGGAAACTCGTTAAGTCTAAAATCAAATTAATCTACACGAGAAGGAAAAAACTTTTCGGGGTTTTCGAAATCACACCCGCACAAGAATTCTCTCCGGTGCATTTTCAGATGCTGGTTCACTTAATCTGGAAAATCGGATCCGTCATTTTCTGCCACACAAGTATTGAACCCGCGAAATTCGCGGGGGGGGGGGGGGTGGGGAAGTGAAAAGTGTTGTGAGTAGGTCTGGGGGTGGCTGCAATGGAGGGAGCATTACTTGACCGTTGGCACAGCAAAGTGCAGCAAGAACCACGAATGTTATGAATGGACTCGGAAGCACGGTTTCAAATTTGGGGAACCGGACGTTGAGATCGCACGGCGGACCGCAAATTCAGTGACGTCATGCCACATAAAAACTCACGCCCGGATGGTATTTATTTGGAACAAATGCAAATTTGCGTAGTTCAAAAAAATACTTACGGAGAGTGTACAGCAATGAGTGTAGCAAGGAATCAACTTCAGACCAAAAGAAATTTGTATGCAAAATTTGAGCTCGATTGGTGCACAGATAGCCGAGCTACGGCTTTTACAAAAAAAGCGAGTTTTTTTTTTATAATAGATAACAGGTAGATCTATGCTAACAGTCACTATAATCATTCTTCTACTTCTTCTTCAAGTGTCAGGTCTGGAGCAGACATCGACGACCATGGCACGCCAGGCTTCTCTGTTGTCAGTCCTTCTTATCAGCTCGGTGTTACTTATCGACTTTTTGGTGGCGTCGTAGTTGTTGAGGCTGTCAATGTATGTAGTTCTTTGTCTCCTCTATAATAATTACCGTAGCTAAAAGAAATGCATAAATGGCGGAGTCAATGTGGCAATGTTTTCATCCATTTTTTAAAATCATAACTTTACTTTGCCTTCACAGACATGGGCAAATTTAGAATGATCTATTTCGCTAAATTTCAGCAGTCAGAACAAGATGAAACAAGAGCAACAGCCAAGTAGAAGTAGCGTTATTTGGGGTAAATCTAGATTACTCGGTTATACAGTAATGATATGCAACTCGTAAATTGACACTGACCATCGGTAGGATGTTACCAGAAAATAATTCAGATGTAAATGGGGGAAATAATTATGATTAGTTGTATCCGAAACACAGAATACCGAGTCGAACCATTCCTTCTCCCACTATGTGCCCACAAATTGCTGGCGTATACATACGATGAGTAAGCTTACTATATTATTCCTTTGAAAGCTTAGTCTTTGTGATTCTGACCAGTGGTTCACTGGTTAACATGTTCATGTCACATTGCGTTTGATTTAGAAGAGATACAGTGAACAATAACACGGTGGTTACGTCTCAAAAAGGTCAGTGACCTGATGTGTGAAAATACGGCTTGCGCGTGGCGTGGTCAGCTTGACCTTGCCGACTTTTGCCGCCCGTGCGGCATAAGCGCTTGCGAGTCAATACGGTCAATTGCTGCCCCTCGCAGGGTGAGGATTAAGTGTGGTGAGGTATGGCATGACTGGTAAGTTTTTCCCTTCTACTATAAAAATTTGTTTCCATGAGATAGACAGTTTGGCCACGACGCCAACGATGAATATCATAATTTAGAAGTATGGGAATTTTAGTGGTAAGTATGGTGAGGTCATCTCTTTGGTAATGGATTGTCTGTTTGGTATCGAATTTGGAATCCTTAATAGGAATTTTCTTATGTCAGACATGAAACTATTATGAAATCATTTTAATGTTTTGTTAGACCTATTTCATTTTTATTCAAACTTATAAACCAGAGGAAAAAAATGTAAATGCAAGTGAAAAGTTTCACATTTTCGAGAAAATAAGAGAAAGTATTCAATTCGTTGTGCCATTCTCTTCAATGAGAATATATAAGGGTATCGATTCCCACTTCTGCTTCCGGTTTGTAGGAAACACTAAGATTGTGTCAAGGGCAAAGGCCGATAATCATGTGATTGGGGTGCAGTCTTTTTGAGAATGCAAAATTATGAAACTATGCCATTTCGAGAGACATTTATTTTAAAAAAGCAGAAACGTTTGAATTAAAACAAGATGTTTTTAATATTCTTAATAAAGGGATGGATTTAATATGTGAGTTTATTTATTTATAGTACAGATAAAATAACGGCTGTAGCGGTGCCGTTACAAGCTGCTTGGTAAATAGGAAAGATTGGATCCCTAGTTGCCATGCGAGATAAAAATTGTATCAGGATGGAAGAAGCATGGCAACTTAGGATAAAAAGTGGAATTTGCCACTGACTAAAACCGGTATGTGTTTAAACGAGTGAGTATATACAGTAAGACAGGTTGTAGATGTTTATAAGCAGCGAATTGAAGGGAGTAGGTATAAAAGTGAGAATTGTTTCCCTTCGTAAAAAGGAGTAGGCTGTAGAGACGCCTAATAAAAGTTATTCCCCTTGAATGCTGAGTAAAACAGCTACATATGTACATACTAGTGGTCGTTTCTCGGCCGGGGGGTGGGGGGGGGGTGTTCAGGTATTGCCTGCTATGCTATTGGTGTGTCCAGGGCGGGGTCGGGGTTGTAGTCTCTGGGGTTGTATGTGTCTATGTAGATGTTGATCTTGTTTACTAACCGTCGTCTAGGAGTCAGGTGTCAGGTGTCCTAAGGCACTTTTACTGCCGCCTTCATTTTAAAGAAGCCTAAACTACTTTTATTCTCATCCTTTTCTCCTATTCTCTATCTATGTAAATATCTGAATTCGATTTTATCACTTTAAAATTTTTTTTAAATGCTAAATATGAATTAAAGGCCCAAAAGGGACCGGTTTTCAGATCTGTAATTCCCCTTTGCCACTGGGTTGGCGCCCATACTAACATCCGTTTGACTACTAATACCTTATCCTACATCGCGGCCCGGGGGGGGGGGTGGCGGGGCCCTACTCCAGCAGATTTACAGCTGGAGGGGCGCTCGCCAACCTCGGCCTGCGAGATGCTATCGGCCCCTCTCCACCCCGACAGATCTAATCTCACCCTACTATTTTCTCAACTAACCTCCCCTCCCCAGTACCAGCAGATTTCCCCCCCCCCCACACTTCTTTATCCCGAAACCTACTACTGCTATCTACCCCCCTCCCACTCCCCCATCTAGAGCCATCGGCAGACCACCATGGCCACTTCACAACCCACCCTGCTCCAAACAAGTAAATAAGTAAATAAATAAATATAATGCTAGCGCCATCGGCACACCGCCATGGCCACCCCCTCCTCCCCGCCCCTTTTTTTTTCTTTCTTCGTGTGTGGCAAACAGCCATGTCCACACCCCCCCCCCACCCCCCACCCCACTATAATCTGTCTCCCCTGGCGATGGCAGGGGCGACAATAATTAATAAATAAATACATCATAAAATTAAACCCTTACTGCCCTTGCTGTGGGGTTAATCCTTTTAACCCTCACCCTGCGAGGGGCGGCAATTGTCGGTATTTACTCGCAAGCGCTCACGCCGCACGGGCGGCAAAAGTCGGGGAAGGTCAAGCTGACCGCGCCACGCGCAAGCCGTATTTTCACGCATCAGGTCACTGACCTTTTTGAGACGTAACCACCGTGTTATTGTTCACTGTATCTCTTCTAAATCAAACGCATTGTGACACGGACATGTTGTCAAACGCATTGTGACATGGACATGTTAACCAGTGAACCACTGGTCGGAATCACAAAGACTAAGCTTTCAAAGGCTCTCCCCACACTTTCAAAAGATGTAACATCGACATGCGAACTGTTGCTCAACAAATTTGCAATATTATATCATTTTCTCACAAGCTGACCACCATCTGGAGTTGTCTGTATCTAAGAACCAATCAGAAACAAGCTCTGAAATAATCTTTACCCCAAATGCCCACATTGGTTTATTAGTATGTGTCAATCAGGATGAAACCATTTGTGTAGGGCTTGGGAGGGCGTGGCTAGTTATCATGCTTCATTCTCAAGAAAACTACAGCTGTCAGTTTGGAATCATAAGTCAGATCATTGGTTAGAGACTGACAAACTAAGGTTTTGCTGGTTAATTCATTATCAAGCGTGATAAGGCATAGCAGCAAATGTTATCCTACCGATCAATAAAAACCGAACCACGTGGACAGCGTATGTGGTCATCGCATAGCGGCACGGGTCAGTGACCCCAGATGAGATTCTCAGTGAGTAAGGTCACTGACCGTGCAGCGGGCTTTACGGGTAGCGCGCGGGGTATGGGTTAAGCTACAAGGATCCCCATTACCCCCCCCCCCCGCACCCATGATAGGAATCTTTACTCTCTCTGTTTTTTTTGTTTTTTTTGGCGCCAACAACCAACAAAAGCAGAAGATACCCATAAGGGAGCCCTTTTGAGGGCTAGGAAAGCCAAGAAAAGGACCACGACGAAAACACCAAAGAAAACAAGAAAAACCAACAAGAAAAAGGAGGCATAAATGCCAATGGCAGCGAACCTCCTAAGACAAAGCTCTAATTCTCATTTATAGTACAGAACAGCCACTTTGGGGAAACCTTTGTGGTCACTGGCTCCTGCTTCCATGTAGCGTCGAGGTCGGCGGTACTTTAGGGTATCAGACTTAGGATCGTCCATGTCATGGGAAAAGTGCTCTCGCAACCACATAGTCACACGGCACATCTGTGCTAGGTAGGGTAGTGTGTGCTGGAGTCCCCGTGCCGCTATTTTTTGTTTATATTTTATTCACTTATTTTAATTTCTCTAAACAGAGTTCAATGCACAACAACGATAACAACAATAACTGCTGAGTGTTTCTAAAGTTCACGAGAGAGTGGAATGAATTTTTTTAATTTTGTCTCTGTTGGGGGATTTCTTATTGGTGTAGAAAATAAAAATTTAATGTTTCATTTGTGAAACCCGGGTTTTGTTTATTGGCGTCGAAACAAAGCGTGTCAAAACACATATTGCTGACCGCAGGATTGGTTGCTTTAAAGATGACAGAAAGTGTGGATTTTGAGTCATTACTCAGTGTAGCGGAATAGGATCGGCCCTGTGCTCTTGATTTAAACAAAAGTCGAATCACAACTGTCATTAGGGAGGGAGCAGAGAGAACGCTTCAAGCTCGAGAAAGTTAACACCTCAAGAAAAACGCTTTACAGCTTCGTGGAGTATTCCGCTCAAACCCTTTCGACATACATAGAAAACGCATGTAGGGGGCTTATTATAAAGTTTTTTGCGTAGAGCGCCGCTTGTAAAATGAAGTGTGTTTTGAAATATTGAAAGTGAATTCTTTTTCAGGCTTTGAAGAGACTCTCTGTTTGATGTGGTGTGTCGTTACTTCCACTTTTCGAATTTCTGGTGCAAGAAAATGGATGTCGACTGACGTCTGAAAACACGAGCAGTTGTGACTGGTGAAACGCTTGCTTTTCCGGGCTTCACCCATGTGCACCCACAGCAACAGGCACTTTCTTCAAATGCGCTTGTCTGAAGGCACTAACTTTCTTGCGATTATAAGCGTTCTCTAAATTTTGTGTTCTCTCTCTTTAGGCTACATACAGTGGAGTAGAGTGGGTTGCCAGGGCCCGGGGGGTAAGGCAAATATTGCGCCCTCTGAACTGTGGACTGTTATCACTCCCTGGGTCCCTTTCACCAGTCTAGTAGCTTACTGAACCTCTTACTCCCCCCCCCCCCCACACACACACACACTTCCTCCCCCAAGCACTTGTAGGGCCTACTGTATTTTAAGAATAAAGTAGTTACGGTAAAATAAAATGCGTTTAATCCTAGGATATTCAAATAGATTTAAAATCGCCTGGTTTTAATTTGTGTAAACTTATTGAAATCAATCTTGAAACCTCTCTTAGCTGACAGTATTGCTAGGTTATTCAGTCTTTCTTGGCTCATTGTTGGTCTGTGATACGTTCTGATTAATTTACATTTTGAGAAAGTTCCTTTGCAGTTGGCAGTTGAAACTGTGATAGTTTCAAAATGTCAGAACGAGGTTATTCAAAAGCTCTTGCGGCTTCCACTTGTACACCCACAGAAGCAAATGTAAAAGAATATCATAACTGTCCATAGTTGAATAATTGTAACTCGATAGGGATTAGAAAAGAAAACTTTTCAAAAATACTTTGGATACGTAAATCATTAAATACTTTTGAGACAGTGTTTACAAATGGTTTAAATGTCATTTATGGCAAGAACTCAGTTTTGACGCAGTGTCGCTTTGTTACCGTTTTTGCCCTTTATCTTGAAGCTTGACCCTCGAAGGACGATAACTGCCCTATTTTCACACTATACCGTATACATTATGATTACCGCGTTGGCAAGACAATTATCACAGAACCACATAAACTAATCTGTTGACGCCCCCGAACAAAAACAACAACAACAACAAAATTCACCAAACGATCGAACTCCTAACGACATACGCTTGCAAGACAAGTCCAACAAAATACTTAAATACATTATCACATACACACACACAAACAGAAAAGGAGAGACAGACAGACAGACGGACAGAACTAATAAAAATGAACTAAACTTCCATGCAAACGAAAAAAGTAATAAAACTAAACATGGCAAATGACCCAAACAGAAGACCCACAAAATACTTATACATTATTTTACATGGATTCCAGTAAATGTCTGCGAATAAGCATATCGTCGTGAAAATCCCAACTTTACTCTGTTTTCGCACATATGGCCAAATTTACAATAATCCGTTTCACTAAATTTCAGCAGATAGAAAAACATAAAGCAGAAGCAAAAACCAAGAAGTTTTCAGGATAAGACTGGGTAACTCGGTTACGTAAATAATATTTGTTATGCAATTGACTCTGGCCGCCGGTAGGACGTTGCCACAAGAAAAAATAATTCAGACAAATGGAGAAAATATGAGTAGTTTCAAAGTTTCATGGTACCCGAGACACAGAATAACGAGACGAACCATTCCTTCTCCCACGATATGTCCACAAATAGCGCGCATATAAATACGGGGAGTGCAATCTCTTTTGTTCAGCGAGGGCCAACAGCACTAGGCTGAGGCCCCCGAGAAACCAAAGGACATCTTTGGTTCAGTTATGAAGGGATGTGGTGCGGATTGTTGCATTGTTGACATTGGTGTACGCGCTTAAGTCTACGGACCAGAGTATGACGAACTGATTCGTCTCGGTATCATATGTGTCCCAAGACTGTGTTATACTGTGTCTTGGCGGTGTCTTCTGATATCTGGTGGAAAACCCCAACATTTTCAAAACATAGGATGAGAACAAGAATTTTTTATTGTTAATATTACCCTTAACGTTCATGGATTGAAATGTGGGCATGGAGTACGAGAGCTTTCACTTACACGCGTATTCAAACTTTGTATCTCTGATTTCCTAACTCTGTAAATGTATAATTATTACATGTATTGTGTACGGCCACATTTAGCTTTTGTCTCGTAAATTTACATGTACTCATTTATCAAAGTCAAAATTGGGCAAAAAGAAAAGGTTGTATGTTGCAAAGCCCCGCGTGAGAAATAAAACCCAAACAAAACAAAGCAAACTAAAGAGAAGACAGAAAATACACTGCCCAATTTTGACTTTGCTTATAGCCCTGCTGCGACCCCACAGTTTTTCTGTGGATTTTATGATATTTCGTGAAAACTGTCACATTATTGTAGAATGATTCGAAACATTTTCGACAGAGTAAGGTATCGGATATTCAAAACCGGAAGTGGACTGTGATTGGATAGCTAAATTGAACAATGAACAGCGGCGCATTCAACTTCCTGTGAGAGGACTGCGGACACACTGAACAATAAAACTAAAAGTTAGCCTAGCTGGGTACAAGTACTGAACATTGCCAATTTCTGACGATGGCATTTCCACGTGCACGTCTCAAGAGATTTAATGAAATGAACGGTAAGCACGGAACGGCAATCAGCCCTAATGTTTGCGGCATCCTAGTGCATGGCGTAGATCTAGAGTCTAGATCTAGACTCTAGATCTAGATCCAGATTCTAGATCTGGGGCATCACTCATTAAAGACAAACGTTAGGCTGTATATTTTTTCGTTCATTCATATAACAAGCTAAAGTGCCCGCTCTACGAACGGTACTATGGACATATTTTATCAGCTAGGCAGGTCTAGATGAGGCCTTGCTAAGGGATCTAGGCCTAAACCTGACTCTGTCCTCCCCCAACCAATTTCTGATTTTCTCCAATCCATTTGATTCCATCTCATCTTTCTCTCCCTTCCCTCTCCATCCCTCCTTTGTCCTCAATACCCACCCTTTCGTCCATCTCCCCTTCCCTCCCGCTCTCTCCCTGACAGATGCTCTAATGCCAGATGTGCGCAGTTTCCCCAAGCTTAGGCGATTTGACAAAGATGCAACAGTAACTTTTTGAACAACCTGAACACATTTATGCTTAGATCTAGATCTAGTTCAACAATCATTTTTCGTGTGCGACACAACACACTCTGACACAGGCTGCTTGAGCTAGGAGCTTCACCTATAACTATCATCATCGTGCTGTAATTGACGTCGCCTTGTCAAGGGGGGGGGGAGGTGTCAGTGTCGGATAGTTCAGTGTTAACTCGATTTCATCTGTTGGAATTGGAAAATTGAGATCAACTCATCTGCTTGGCATTTTAAAAAAGAATTGAAATAAGTCAGAGATGGGATACTGGGACAGGAAACCAAAGTCAGCACAGGCATTGCACTGTTTAACTTGAAGTCGACACAACCATTTTATTTTGATATAGATCTAGATCTAGTGCCGGTTGCCCCCACAAAAGATCAACTTTAAGTTTAAGTAAGTGAAGTTCAAGTCATGTGAGTTCAACTCAAATGATGTCCATAGTACCAGGTACTGCATAGATCTATATATATCGGGTGATAAAAAAAAAAAACTGCCCCAAATTTGAAGCTTTATAATTCATGAACCGCTTTATAATTCGACAGGGTTCACACAGGTCCTTAAAAGTCCTTAATTTTCATAAAGGAAAATTTTTTTTATAAGTACTCAAAAAGTCCTTAACCCTAGTCCTGCGGGAGTCCCGCGCAACACGGGAGGACATTATTTTGTCCGACACGCTTAACCGCGGGTCCTGCGGGAGGCCACATTTTTGTATAGCAACGGTGTGCCTCGCGCTTTGTTTATTCAGTTGCCAAGGCTGTCGTTGTTTTTTGTTTTTTTCACTTTTTTCCCCACACTATTTTCGCGTGTTTATCTATCCTGTCACCCCTACTATATCTAACAAAATGGTATCGTCTGATTACGTTTATTACGATGCAACTATTCACAACTATTCCTCATGCTCGTGTAATAGTACTGACTGACGGTCTGAAGTTCGAACTGGGGAAAATCTTGGGGAAACTTTTACTTTGATGCTGGTTGTCGTCTACATGTGAAATGAGAAGAAAGGGGCCATGTGCGTATTTGAGACGCCGTTCTAGGTCTGTAATTATGAATTCGGATGTAATATAAGGGCATCTGTCAGTAGGTTTTTCATCAGGGAAAACTGGGAGAAAATGACCGACTTTGTTGTTGGTCGTTGTCTTTATTTGATGTGGTAATTAGAGAGATATTGTGTTCCTTTGGTTAAACCGCTTTTCAGTACATGTATGTGCTCTACGACCTGGAACTGGAAATCAAATCTCTCGCTAAAACTAACATTATAGTAAGTGGACGCTTTACATAGTAGAGGAGGGAGAAGGCAATGTCACGATACATGTGGTTAGTAAATTAAGTGAATGGCTTAAAATATAATTTGTTCACCTGAATGGCCTGACATAGGGACAGAAAAAGCGCAGAGGTCTTGGGGAAAATGATAAAACGTGTGTTAAACGGCATGTAAATGCAGAAAACTCTTGATTTGGGCCTTCCATTTCATACTGCTATATCATCACAAGTACTTTATCCAAATATCATAGGGGTCCCTTAAGATTTATCCACCACTATTGTTGTTATTGTGTCCTGAAGTATACTACGCGATACACGTGTTCACAACGACCCGATTGACCCAACCGCCGAGGTTATCGGCAACACGCGAATGATCGGCTGACTGGCCGCTGGCTATCCCCACACGGGGCGTTACGAGGACGAGTTCACTCAACGCGGGACGAGGGTTAAATTCTGAAAATGATGCCAAAGTCCTTAAAAAGTCCTTAAAATTTGTGTTTCAGTTGAAACATTTGAGATTCAAATCTTCCAATTGCACACAGGATAATTGGTACTTTGAAATAACTGAACTTTTCAGGGTGAATTTACTATGTTTGAACTCTGGATGCAGAAACATTCTGTTTCGATGAGTGCTGCACACCACTTGTATAGTTGTTATATTTCTTGGTCACAGTCACACAGGTCCTTAATTTGTTTACCTTGAGTCCTTATGAAGTCCTTAAAAAGTCCCTAAAATTAGTTTGAAGACTTTGTATGAACCCTGATTCGATCTCAATGAAATTTCAAATGTATGGGTAAATACATAATGTGTATCTGCATACGAAAATTGAATGAAATAGCTTCATTGAAAAAAAGTTATGAAGTAAAGCATTAAGGTAGGTCAAAATGCGGAAAAACATGATGTGCAATAAAAATCTGTACAGTTTACAATTCAAATGGTCGATGGGACCGCCATCTTCCTGCTTTACCCATCGCAATCTTTTCCTCCAAGCAGATATTGCTTTCCTGATTTCATCAAGAGAAATCTGCGCCCAACATTCCAAAATTCTCCCCCGTAGTAATCTCTTTGTAAACGGTAGGCGCTGACCTGCGTAGACCTTTTCTTTCAGCGCATTCCATACAAAGTAATCCATTGGATTAAGGTCTGGAGACTGTGGTGGCCACTCATTTTTACAGTAGACCTCAAGTATAACAGCTTGGGATTGAATAGGACCTTGGTTACAACGGGATTTAAATTAAAATCCCCATTTCATACACTCTTCTCATAAGTAAAAAAAACTTATTTACAATGGCGGCACATAAAGCACATCGTGATTCAACGTCATTTTTCATTCCGCCAGCACAGAATACATTGACCAAAATATTGCGCCACTGAGAGATCTATCGGGAGATGGGCAGAGAGGGAATGCATGGGGGAGGGGGGGTGTGATAGCGTTATGACCAGTGGCTAGTCCTTTGTGTGAACAGATGCGAGATTGTGTAACTGGGGGAGGTAGGGTGGCGGGATTGTCACGCACCGCGGAGGTGGGCGATGACACAAGTCTAGTCGCACGTGATCAGTCCTTTGTGTGAACATATGGCCAATCAGGTAAACACTAAAACAGGACCCACGAGGCTGGCACACGCCACACGCGTGTGTAAACCTAAAAGTTCAAGGGAGTGGTCATTCTGCGCGCGCCTCGTGTGTAGATTTATGCCCGACCAAGACAGTGGTCACTTGCTACGCTACCTTTCGAGCAAACGCATCAACATTCACTTTTTGAGAAAGAGAAACTGCACTGTGATATAAAGATGGCAACAAGGAAGAGAAACTGAAAATGTTTTTCTCTTGAAATGAAGGCAAAATTAATTGAAGAGGTGGACAACACTGTAAAAAACAAGGCTCAGATCTGTGGGGACAATGAAATTTCTTTGCTTCCGGGACAAGCCCTGTGTATTTATATGAGTGCTTTCCCTTTGACCTTGTCTATAACGGCACCTCGCTTAGAACGGCAGTTTTGCAGTGGCCCCATGAATGCCATTGTATCAGAGTTCCACTGTCTTTATGGATGTGATGTTCAATGATTGAATGTAATTTTGAGTTGTATGACTAGTGTGTGCTGTTGCTCCATCCTGTTGGAGAATGAAATTCCTGTTTGGATATTAAATAAACGTTCAGTCTGGAAGCAGGTTTTCTCGCAACAAACGAATGTATTCCTCGGTATTTACTTTGGTGTCTATGAAATGAATATCAGTTTTACCATTCCATGACACTCCGGCAAAGACCCTATGATCTTTGAAAAACGGCTTTCTTTATGATCAAGGCGCTCTGGAGAAAAAATACTCTTGAAATTGTTGTGCGCTGGATAGCTGAATTTGCGTTAAAATCTTCATCATTCTCAACCCTTTGAACACTATTGCCCTGTACACTGGTCAAATTCTACTGTGATATATACACTATCGTCCTGTACAGCGGTCAGAAGGGTGACACCGCATATTTGTACTCCTACGAGTTGTAAACAAAGAGAAACTAATACTGGAGATAAAAGATAAGCAAAACGTTCTATAAGACTCACATTTGCGCCCTAACCATCAATGTTCATTTGTTGTGTGTTTCCATCATTATATTACTATATGAAAATGGCAACTTTGGGCTGGGGGACCAGGGACAGGGGTTCATAAGGACAGGGGGCCAGGTGTTCAAAGGGTTAATCAGCTGGTTTGTTTTAATTAAAGTTTTGACAGACACTCACTTATAAAATCTAAAATATCTTTAAAAGTAATGATTAATCTTGATGAAATTTTAACATAGCATTACATATATAATGGACATAACTCTACCAAAATTTCTCATGGATTCATCAAAAGGATTGTGAGATATTTGGTGTCAATGTTGGGGCAGTTTTTTTATCACCTGATATATGTTGAAACTAATTTTGATAATGATAGTGCAATCCTAGGCCATTGCCAGTAAGTAAATTTACAATCTATAGGGAGGAGTTCATTTTGGGATGCACACCAAGGAAATGGCTCTAGTTTAGGGGGAGTTGGATTGTAGGGGAGCTGGCTGTCAAGTCAGTTCTACAGGATGTTCTTATAGTTAAGCCTCACCCTGTGAGGGGCGGCAATTGTCGGTATTGACTTGCAAGCGCTCACGCCGCACGGGCGGCAAAAGTTGGGAAGGTCAAGCTGACCGCGCCACGCGCAAGCCGTATTTTCACGCATCAGGTCAAGGACCTTTTTGAGACGTAACCACCGCGTTATTGTTCACTGTATCTCTTCTAAATCAAACGCATTGTGACATGAACATGTTAACCAATGAACCACTGGTCAGAATCACAAATACTAAGCTTTCAAAGGCTCTCCCCACACTTTCAAAAGATGTAACATCGACATGCGAACTGTTGCTCAACTAATTTGCAATATTATCTCATTTTCTCACACGCTGACCACCATCTGGAGTCGTCTGTATCTAAGAACCAATCAGAAACAAGCTCTGAAATAATCTTTGCCCCAAATGCCCACATTGGTTTTAGTATGTGTCAATCAGGATGAAACCATTTGTGTAGGGCTTGGGAGGGCATGGTTAGTTATCATGCTTCGTTCTCACGAAAACTACAGCTGTCAGTTTGGAATCATAAGTCAGATCATTGGTTAGAGACTGACAGACTAAGGTTTTGCTGGTTAATTCATTATCAAGCGTGATTTGGCATAGCAGCGAATGTTTTCATACCGATAAAAAAAAACCCGAACCATATGGACAGCGTATGTGGTCATCGCATAGCGGCACGGGTCAGTGACCCCAGATAAGATTCTCCGTGAGTAAGGTCACTGACCGTGCAGCGGGCTTTACGGGTAACGCGCGGGGTATGGGTTAACAGTAATATGTTGTTTGGTGATAAAGAGAACAGAAAATAGGTAACCAATTAAAGTTTAATGTGGTTCATGGTTCACTTTCCTAGTTAAATCAGTGATCAACAGGTAGTATATACATCTATTTTATTTGCAGTTGTGTCATTCAAGTTAGCAAGGTTTTATCATTATATGTAAATAATGTAGGCCCTTCTATTTGTACTAGCTGTTAAACAAGAAAAATTGCCAAAAGACTTGTGATTACTTTTCGTGTCACTAATGCCAGAGTGCATCTAATGTACTCAGACTGCAACAGTCTTAAATCACTGAGCTGTGTGTTAACTATAAAAGTAAAAGTATTCCTACAGAGAACTAATTCTCCAGGGCACAACCTGCGATCATCTGTGCATGGCTGCCTGTAAAGTCATGTCCTAGCGGGGATCGTGTATCCCAACAATTTGGAATATTTCAGAAATCAATGTAAGAGAATCTGGCCATGAGACGCAAGTAAAAGTCCTCCCAAGATCGTAACGAATGGCTGCGAGTAGTGCGAGGATTACTGGCATTACAGTATTGTCGCACATTTTTAAGATAATTTTTAATGGTGTTAAGATTTGTTAATCTTCTTTCTTCCTTTCACAGAAAATACTCCTGGTGTGGGAAGTTACAATGTGGCAACAGAGCAAAAGAAAGGTCAGTGTAATTTTAAAAGAAACAAATTTCCAAGTCAACATGAATTGTATGCAAAACACACAAGTTTGCATAATATTTAATATTTTTTATTTGGTGGTATCGGCAACAGAAATGAAACCCAGAAACTCAAAGTGAAGAAATTACAAACCAAATTGTTATATATTGCCACAGTGTTCTCTAAACATATAATCATAGTCTTCTTCAGCCTCTGCAATTTTATGAATAAATGAACCTGAGCACACTGTGATATATGCAGGGACTTTGTCCATAGTCTCTGTCATGATCAAAGACGAATTGGGATTCTGTGATTTCAAAGCTGATAAATTATGACATATCAGACCACTGATTCTTGTTTATGCTCATTCAGCAGTTCTTCAAGATGTTTCACTAGTGAGTGTATTTAACATATTTGTCAGCAAATTATCTTTGATTGTATTTTTTATTTACTTGTATTTATTATGGTGTCTTGCAATTTCTGTTCTCTTGTTCCTTTGCTTGACGAAGTAAATTTCTGAGGGAATAACGTTTTTCAGCTTTTTGAACAGTGATATCCACTGTTTTTGTCGCATCTGGACACTACTTTTCTGGGTTTGTTTTGTTGTCAGACCTCTTCTATTAATATTATCATTATGACTTTTTCCAAATAATGCAGTAAAGAGGTGCATCAGAAAAATCTTTTCTTGCAAGTATTATTTAAGAAATAATGGAACCCAGAGGTTACACATTATTATTTGTAATGTCTGTCTATGTCTTTGGAATTTTCCATCGAGTCATTACATTTTTAATCCCTCT
The DNA here is from genome assembly GCA_963931925.1 of Onchidella celtica. Lineage (NCBI taxonomy): Eukaryota > Metazoa > Mollusca > Gastropoda > Systellommatophora > Onchidiidae > Onchidella > Onchidella celtica. The sequence continues at coordinate 34,052,565 of OZ007573.1, read as the reverse complement.
TCACAGATTGAAAGTTAAATGAATTGCAATTTATGCCACCCTGAAAATATTATATTAGCTCTTATATTTGAGATGTTACTACTGGTAATTACATATATGACAATTAAATGCCGATTTGTGGCCATTTTAAAAGTTGCCAGTAGAGTATCAATTACCTTCCACTTCAAAATATTGAAAACACCTGTTTGAAAACATACAGGTGAAAATCACATTAGGTGAATAGATGGCCTAACTTATTTCAAGTATCCACAGCAAAAAACAAAAAACAAAAACCGCATTTTCCTTTGAATGATAATATATATAAACTTTGCACTCATTACATTTTGATTTTCCATGCCTCATTTGATTTTTATTTATGTGCACAGATCTAGACCGATCCAGATCTCTCAACAAACTGGACCAGTCCTGCAAACAACTAATAGATAAAGGTACTTTTTACAAATCTGCACCAGGTTACTTGTTTTGCCATTTGTAGTACATGAATCTTGAATCCTTCCGGTGTTGTCAGACATCACACAGGGCCCGAAGCATCCTTCGCCAACCGTCTCTGTCCTATGCTGCCGTATGTATCATTTCCATGGATTCCAGTCCGACAGATTTTACCTCTCTCATTAACGTTCTTTTCAGTGTTTCTTTCGGTCGGCCCCCTTTCCTCTTGCCAGTGACTTCCCATGTGAGTGCCTGCTTCATTATCCTGTAATCTTCACGTCTACATACATGTCCTTCACAGGCCCCTCATTTTCTTTTTATAATCTTTGTGATTGACGTTCGGCCAGAAAATTCCCTCACCTCTTTTGTTGTCCTGAACTTGTTCCATTTAATTGATAAAATCTTCCTTAAGCATTTGTTTTCAAAGGAAACGAGTTTATTTTCTATTTCAGGGATGTAAATCTTCCGTCTTTTTCTGTCTTTTCCGTCCAAGGTGCTGTCGCCAACCAGGAAAAAGGCCAGCGTCGCCAATACTTCACTGTCATTCTCAAATTGGTCGGCAGTTTTTATACAATCTGACAAACCAAATGATAAATCTATTGTGACCTTTTTGTGTAAAAGATTTCTACAGTTATTGTCCTTCATTTATAGTTTAGACAGCTTGGGATGAAAGGTACAATGGAAACATCTTTATTAGTCAATGTTTTTGCTGGTGTCTGAGTAGGACGCACCGTTTCCTTCAATTTTATTGCAGGCTGTTTACACCCCTGCTATTTCTCTGGTATTTTTCCAGCTCTCGGCGGCCGTATGTCAGTGTTGATAAAATATTGGAGTTGTAGATTCTCATTTTGGTCTTTATGATTTTAGAGTTCCATACACTATTTAGGCTTCTGAATCCTGCAGCTGCCTTGGCTATCCATGTCTGAATTTCTTTCCGTACATCTCTGTTTTTATCATAGGTGCCACTTTTCCGCTACATATCGGAAAACCGCTGTTCGAATTTTTTCCAACTATTTTTGTGATTAAATGATATTTTATGTGTTATTGACTGTCAATCTTATGTAAGTTATATGTAACTGTCTATTTCAGTGAGTCAAGGAAAATTGATAAAATAGCCAAATTGTATTATTTATGATTTAAAAAAAAAATTCTAAATTGGGGGAGTGCCCCCTCCCCCTGGCGAGTCGCAAGAAAAGTTCCTCCTTTTTCATAATTCCTGGGTGGCACTTATGTTTTATCTATATTCTATGCAGGTGCCTACAACCTCTTGAAGGCTCTTCTATACTTTTTCCATTCAGCCGCATACATCGCTCATTATGGACTCTTTAAGACTTTGGTCTTCTTGTAGCTGATTTGTAATCCTGCTTCTGCTGTTTTTGTGATTGGTTATCAGTTTTCTTTTGCATATTTCCCCCCCCCTTAGTACTATACATGATAACCTGTGTGAAAATTACAGGGCTGCATGGGTGAAAGTTCACCGGAAATTTCCGGCGGTGCTGGAAAAATTGGGGCTGTCGGGCCTCATGCCGGAAATCGTCTGGGAAAGCTTCTTGTTATGTGTTTTACACTTGTGTTTGTGGCATTGATCCGCGGGATTTTGTGTGGCAGAAAATATGTTGCAGGAAATTTTGAGTTGGCTAACTTTCACCCATGGAGAGCTGTTACTTTTACCAAAAAGTAAAAAGTCAGTTTTACCCTAGTTCTATACATAAAAGAGAGATTTTTTAGTGCTCACATCAAAATCATGTTTCAGTTATCACTGATCAAGAGAGGTGGCCAATGAATATTTTTACTATTTGAACAAATAGTGAATCAAACAGTGTGATGTTCAAATATTTGGGATGATACATAAGTATCACAGTGGCCGTGCATTTTTTTGTTTGTTGTTATTATATATGGGTCAAGTAGCAAGTGACCAATTTAACGTAGAAAAAAACAAAAGTGGTAGATGTAGGCTATGTGCATTTCTAAAGCACATCGACAATGATAGGAAAGCAAGTAGAATTGTCCTGTGAAGGCGGAAAAGAAATTGATGGATGTTCGATTCTTTTGCAGGGCTTGTGGCAGCCAGCAGAGGAGAGCTACCGAAGCATGTGCAAGAACTTCACACAAAACTGAGAGCAGCCGAGGAGAAATTAATTGACTTGGAGATTCTCAAGATGGGAGCTGACAAAAGCAGAGAACTGATTGTTGCCGAGAGCAGTGCCTTAAAATCGCAGATAGAAGAACTTCAGAAGACCATCCAAATGTTACAGTCTGAGAAAAAGCCAACAGAGAGCAAGCTGCATGAGTTGGAGGAAGAGAATTTTAAAATTAAAAAAGAAAATGAAGACTTGAATTCCGAGAAAGATGCCTTGACGTCAAAGTTGGACAGTGTTATCTCTGACATAAGCACAATGAGGGCAGAGGTTGTTGGGATGCAAGAGAAAATGAAATTAACAGAGGAATCTAAAACTAAGTTAGAAGATGAAATGTTGGAGATTGAAAAGGAAAAGATTTCTATAACTAAAGAGAAGGAGAGTTTGACTGCCGAATTGAATGAAGCTAAATCAGATTCAGAAAGGCTCTTGAAAGTTATTTCAGAGACGGAAGACCAAGTTAAATCTTTGGTTGAGAATGTGGAGACTTTGAATGAGGAAAAGAAGAAACTCAATTCTGATCTGTCAGAGGTAAAGGAAAAACTGGAGAGTCGGAGTCTTGAATTTTCAAAATTACGGATGAAGTTTGATGAGATGCAAAATAACCAACATACTCTGCGAGAAGACTTTGCCAAGCTGGAAATAGAAAATAGTAAGTTGCTGGAACAATGTGTTGAATCAGACAACACTATTGAAGTTTTGAATGATACTGTGCGTGTTTTGGAAACAAAGAATGCAGACATTGAGGAAAGTAAGATTTTGGAAAACAAGCTAAAGAAACTTTTGGAGGAAAAAGAACAAGAGGTGCTGGGTGTCCAAGCAAAAAATGAGAAACTGGTTGAGGAAGTAGAAGAAGTGAGAAAAGAGCTCTCCACAAAAAATAATCAACTTGAAAAATGCCAGGAAGGTTTGCAGAGCAAAATTGATAGTTTGCAACAGCTGAAAAAGTCAAATGAAGATCAGTTAACGATGGCATTAAAAGATGTTACAAACAAAGAGGAACAGTTAGAAAAGGCCCGCAGTGAGCTCACATGCGAGAAGGAAATGCATATGAAAGAACTGACTGTCCTAGGAAGAAAAGTTGACGATCAAAGAGGTATACTATTGAGTAAAGAGGAAGAAATCAAAGTTCTGAAAGAAGAACAAAAGGCTTATTTGGAAAGGGCATTGTCAGAATCTGAGCAAAACTACAAACAGCTGGAAACACATTATGATGGGGTTATTCAGCAAGAGAAAGCAGCTTTAATAGAGAAGTATGAAATGTCGGAGGCAGAGCTGAAGCGCACGTATGAAGCAGAAATTGCAAATTTGAAGGATGAGAGAAGTGCTTTTGAAAACAAAATACTACAACTGGAAGAGAATGAGAAAGAAATTCTTTCTGCGAACGTAAAATCAGAGGAAGAGCAAAAGCAGTTCCTGGAGGAGAAATTAAGGCTTCTTGATGAGGAAAAAGTCAAGTTTGCAATGGAAATAATACAAAAGTTCAAAGAGAAAAAAGAGGATTTAGAAAAAATGAAAGTACAGTTTGAAGTACATTACCAAAATTTGTATGAAAATAAACTGCAGGAAGTGGAAGAAGAATACGCACGGGTGAGAAAAGACAACAGCAGAATTCTTGGGGCAGAGAAGCAGGAACACACTGATAATTTAGCAAAGATTGAGGAGCAACGACGATTGATGTCTAAAGAAAAACTTAAGTTCATGGAGGCAAAACAAAAGCATCAAAAATACAAATCTCAACAAAAACAAAAGTTGCAGGAGAAAATCCAGCAAGGTGAGATGAAGAAAGAAACTCGCTTGCCGGAACAACAGATTGACCCTGAGCTGAGGATGCGGGTGGAAGAAAAAAAGCAGCTGATACTTAAAGAAATTCAGGTCATAGTGGAAAACCAAATTCTGTTTGAGGAACAAAGAAGGATGCATAGGGAAAAGATAAAGTCACTGGAAGAAGGGAAAAAAAGACTTGAACAGATCATAAAACAATTAAAGGACAGTCATCAGCAAGAACTAGAAGAGCAGTCAGCTGAATATGTGAAGATTATTGAGGGGCAGGATAGGATGGAGAGGAAGATGCATCTGGAATTTGAAAAGGTGGCACAGAAATATTATGAATCCTGCCAAACTGTTGAAGAGCTTCAACAAGAGAAGACAGAGTAAGTGCTGTGATAAATTAGGGGTTAAAATTTCATTTCATTGCTAAGTTAAGTTTATCTTTCTTTCTTTTCTTTTTTTTTCTTCTGTTTTTAAGACTGGCATCCTATCATCATGTGATTAGATTTTCCTTTTTTCTTTCCTCCGAAATGGTTCAGTGTTGTAGAATCATGTATGGGGGGAATGGAAGAAGGAAAAAAAATAGAATTGTATAGCCACCTGACAAAATGAGGCACATTGTGGTAGTCCAATTTGAGAAAATTGTTAAAAGGCACCAGAGGGGCAATTTGATTGATTTTGATTCTCAGTATGTTTGAAAATTTTAACCTCTTTACTATTCCTTTTCCAAATGATAATCCTGTTGGAGAAGGGTAACTGCATCAAAATTGGCTTTGAATTAAGTCACCGTTAATAAGTTTCATGACGAGTTGAAACGTTAAGCATTTTTGTCAAAACTGTACTTCTGTCACTTCCTGTCTTTGAGAGGCTATATCTTATCTGCTAATTGAAATTACAGCAATATTCTTTTTAGTAATTTTATCAAAAGAAAGAGCTTTGAATAACCTATCTGGTGATACTAATATCTCCATACCACCAAAATGCATGATGAAGTGCCTCATTTTGTTGGGTGCCTAAGCAATTGAGTTTTTGTCATTGATACTTTGCATTTAAAAAACATTCAAGTGCCAAAGGAAGTTACAGTTCTATTTAAAAGTAAAGTGAAACTGGTATTAACAATATGAAATGGGCAATGAAGCAGATTTATTATGATGGAGTGCAACTCAGGAAGCTGAGTGAGTGTTTATTTTTCCCCTTGAAAAGAGCACGGCGACATAGCTCCAGATTGTTACTATTACTATTAACCCTCGTCCCGCGTTGTGTGAACTCGTCAATGTAACGCCCCGTGTGGGGATACCCAGCGGCCAGTCAGCCGATCATTCGTGTGTTGCCGATAACCTCGGCGGTCGGGTCAATCGGGTCGTTGTGAACACGTGTATCGCGTATACTTCAGGACACAATAACAATAGTGGTGGATAAATCGTAAGGGACCCCTATGATATTTGGATAAAGTACTTGTGATGATATGCAGTATGAAATGGAAGGCCCAAATCAAGAGTTTTCTGCATTTACATGCCGTTTAACGCACGTTTTATCATTTTCCCCAAGACCTCTGCACTTTTTCTGTCCCTAAGTCAGGCCATTCAGGTGAACAAATTATATTTTAAGCCATTCGCTTAATTTACTAACCACATGTATCGTGACATTGCCTTCTCCCTCCTCTACTATGTAAAGCGTCCACTTACTATAATGTTAGTTTTAGCGAGAGATTTGATTTCCAGTTCCAGGTCGTAGAGCACATACATGTACTGAAAAGCGGTTTAACCAAAGGAACACAATATCTCTCTAATTACCACATCAAATAAAGACAACGACCAACAACAAAGTCGGTCATTTTCTCCCAGTTTTCCCTGATGAAAAACCTACTGACAGACGCCCTTATGCAGCATGCCCTAATATTACATCCGAATTCATAATTACAGATGTAGAACGGCGTCTCAAATACGCACATGGCCCCTTTCTTCTCATTTCACATGTAGACGACAACCAGCATCAAAGTAAAAGTTTCCCCAAGATTTTCCCAGTTCGAGTTCGAACTTCAGACCGTCAGTCAGTACTATTACACGAGTATGAGGAATAGTTGTGAATAGTTGCATCGTAATAAACGTAATCAGACGATACCATTTTGTTAGATATAGTAGGGGTGACAGGATAGATAAACACGCGAAAATAGTATGGAAAAACAAAACGTGAAAAAAAAAACAAACAACGACAGCCTTGGCAACCGAATACACAAAGCGCGAGGCGCACCGTTGCTATACAAAAATGTGGCCTCCCGCAGGACCCGCGGTTAAGCGTGTCGGACAAAATAATGGCCTCCCGTGTCTCGTGTGTTGCGCGGGGAGGCCAATATAGTGGCCTCCCGCAGGACTAGGGTTAATACTATACTATGTGTATCTCACCTGCCTGCCTCTGGTTTCAGTCTTGTGTCTTTAGACATGGTGTTAAATGAGCTTGGGCTTGTGAAGCTGGTTTTGCTTGGCCAGACTCCTTGGCACTTCTTCATGCTGTTGGCATGCACAGTACATGTATATAGTGGATTTTTTTTTAGCCAGGTCTCACAGCACTGAACAATGCCACACACACTCACAAGGAGCAAAAGCTCTGAGTGCTATCACTGCTGCTGTTTACACTGTATAAGATTTGTTCAGTGCCTTGTGTATTCACTTTAAAAGCGGTAGGGCTGAGACTTTCCATCCTCAGTGGGACTTTACAGCACTCTTTTTCTTGCCGAAGATCATGACGCAGGCCAATCTCAAGTTTTTATCGGTTGAGAACAAAGTAGATTCCATTTAATGCTAAGATAAATGTGATAGTTTTCCCTTTGTTATAATCCTCTGCACACTGAAGTTTGCACTTGAATGAAGTGAAATATGCGTGAATCTAATTTTTTTTTTATTTCATGATAGAAGAAGAGGGAATTTATGTAAAGTAAAAGCTATACTTATTGTAATATTTTATGTAACAAATTTATGTTCATGGGGAACAACATATAAATTTTATGTATTCTAATTGGTTTATGTAAGATTATTACTAACTTTGAATGTCCATCACTCTGTTCCATACTTCAGTATTTGAAATAGGTCACCTGATGTCCAGTGCTCTTTTGCAAATGACTGTTGTTATAAGTTTATGCATGCACCTCAAGAGTTTTGCGCTAAGGGTATGTATATGTACCTATCCCTACCTAATCCCATTCTTATCCTCAAAGCTTATCGAATCCCTAACCCTGGCCTCCACCTTTTGAACCAAAAAATAGGAGGGAAATCAAAAAGAAAATCTGAACGAATAGGTATATAAGGCCGTTAGGAGTACAGTAAAACCTCGCTATACGGTATGCCGCCACCCGTTATACCGCCATTCCCGCATACCGCCAGCTTTTCACCGTGGAACGGATCTGACACCTATACAAAGTCACTAAAAATCTCGTTATACCGCAATCCGCCATCCACCAACAGTTTGACTGCTACATTCATAAATTTAACCCCCACTCCCCACCTCTACCTAAATCCAGCTATCAGACGGGACATCACTTGGCGCCACAGTCTGTGCTTGTTACTCAAACACCAATCCTACTACACAGTCTTCGCTTTCGAAGTCCTGATAGGCCTACTGATGGGGCATGCAGTGGGAAAGACTGGTCACAGTTCAGTAGAGAGTTTGCGAACGAACTTAAGCGCGCGCGGGGTGATGCTTCAACTGGTTCGTACCGGTCATGGGCTACGATGCAAACAACGCACATTTGTTGCTGAATTGTAATGTAGCATTATTTGTCGTGTTGCAATACATAATACTTTTACTTTTAAGGTGCGATTTCCAGAATAAATAAACTCCAACACACATAAACACAAAAGACAACAACAACAAAAAAATACAAATGCAAGCAATGTAAACTTCAAAATGACAACGGAGGTTTATGTCCAGTGGAGAGATAAGGGAGATAACTGCATTGTTTTAGACATGTTAGCCAGTCCAAATCCAATGCTGGTAATCTACTTCTTTCCCTTGTTCTACATGGTATAATATAATATATTCGTTGTACCGCCATTCTCGTTATACCGCCAATTTTCTGTTTGCCCCTTACTTGGCGGTATAACGAGGTTTTACTGTATTTCATTATCAGCTCTTCTAGCTCAGGAGTCAAAAACGCTTTAAAATATGTACCCTCAGCACAAAAAAAACTTGGGATGTACGTACTTGTAAGAACATTTTTAATACACTTTCAAATTTATTAACGATGGCTTTTCATGATTATACAAATATATATATATATATAATTTTGTATTTATCTGTTTTATATATAAAAGGGTGCCAATGGCTCATATATCACTGACCCTTTTATGTCGTGGTTAATGTATCATCAGTCAAAATATGTGAGTATGCATGAGAAAAGCCACAATAAGTCGGCAGAGCTGATTTTGAGAAAAACGGCTTTGAAGTGAAAATATGGGTCCGACACAAACTTCAAACTTGGCTGTTGTTTAGGGGACCGTGGCATGTTACAGGGTAAACTGTAGACGAGCAGTGAACACTTCTCACTATGATCTCTATAAAGGCTTTGTAATTAGACTACGGTCTCCGAACAGCAATCACTCCAATATTACTTGGTCAATTGGCTATCGCCACTTATAGGATTAAATGCCCATTTCTCAAAATCTTGTTTTAGGGGGGTCACTGACTTCAATTTATCAGAAATGTCTTGTCTTTTATTATATGTACAGAACTCAAAATGTCATGTTGCCGACATATTGTGGGTTTTCTCATGCACACTCACATGGCCAAAAAGAAAAGGTGTTTGTAGCAAAGCCTCGCGTAACTCTTTCAGCTCCCACACAGTGTGTTATGATTTATACAGCCCTTATTACTTTGAATATCATTATTTCACTTATTCCGAAAGGTTAGCAAGAACTTTAAAGAGCAAACTTAATCAAATGTCTACAAACATTATAAGCATTGCAAAAATTCAGGGCCAACATAGATTTTATTGAATTATACATGACGGTACCTGTTGGCATTCAAGGGTTAAGGAACAATATAGAAACAATACGATAAAACGCGAAAGAAAAGGAAAGACAATGATATTAATATTACATTGTAGTACATCATCAGCAATAGTCAAGAATGATAAAAAGGACAGTAATGGCAAATCTTGAAATTCAGTGGTTTCAGCAGGGTTTTTTGTTTACAACATTCCAACTGTCGTCCCCAGCCTTCTTAGAAAAAACCAAGAGATGACTAGAAAAAACCATGAGATGACTAGAGACTATGAGGAACAATTGAAGACATTGGTGGAAACAGCTGACAGAGAGAGGGATGGACTGAATGCAATCATTTCTGAGATGTCAGAGAAATTCCAACAGATGGAGGAAGAAAGAATGGAAGTGATGCCTGCAGAATCAGGGGATGCAACAGAGTAAATATTGTGGTCTTTCAAGTACCTACCATGCTACCTTTTCTAGCCATCTGTCTCTTCATTCCCTTGTACATTATTATCTCGACACGTGCCTCAATTAGCACTGGGGCATTTTTGAAAGTTTGACTGTCCATTGGTTTTTAAGGAAAGTGCTCTCAGCACTTTTCTTCGTCACTTCAACTCCATGTCATCACAGTGCCCTAACACTGTGGCAGTCAGTTTTGACTACTTTTCAGGAGGAACAAAAAACTGTTTTATTTTAGCACAACTGGTCTGGTTACAATTTATTTTTTAAACTTTATTATCTGATTTTTGGATTAGAAATCTATGTAATTATAAATTATAATCAAGATCATTCAATGTGGCTTTAAATGTTGTTGCATATTATATATAACTAGCTGAGTACCCGTTCGATGAACAGGTTTGTGTAGTTTTTTTGTTTTTTTTTGGTAAAACTTAAGACGCCTGTGAACTAAGAAAGGCATTAATGCTGCATAGATAGCTTATAAGAAGAGATGCAACAACTGAAGCCTGAGTGTGATGCGGTTCCTGGGCCTTAGGTGACCAAAGTTTCGAGTTACCAAAATATATACATGTATATATATAGATACAAGCATAATCACCCGTTCAAAAGAACAAAAAATGATTTGGGGTTATTTTGGTTCAGCTCTAATTTGTTGACAAAGAGAAAGAGGAAAAAATGGGGAATTCCTGTTTTCCTTCGGTTTATCACAAGTTTTGTTTTAGCCATTTTTGCTTTAAACATTGCCAACTGTATTGCTGTGTTACAAAAAGATACAGGCTCATTACATGGGCCTTCCTGATGCAGTCAACTGCATAATATTTTTATTAGGGAATCAATAATTTTGAACAATTTTTAACATTACCTCTCATATTTCAAAGTGGGTTGTTTGGTGGGCGCCCCTGGGAGTGTCTCCTATCCTATCTTTCTGTTATATTCTGTCTTATGTCTTGTTTTCTCCTAGCTTAACGAGACCATTATTGTGTCAGTGTGCTTACTCCAACCTCAGATGTCATATTTCGAGATCTAAGACCAACAGAAGGAAAGGCTACTCGATGGACAATGAATTCTTTAATGCTTTCTGTTCTTCAGCTGGAAAGCCATGTACGAAGACCTAGAGAAGAAAATGGAACCTTTCAAAGACATCCTGGACAATTTTGAGTTAGAAAGAAAACTGATACAAGGTATTTCTTAACTTTTTTTTTATATTCTTTTGTTTGTTTATATCTATAAGTTCCGAAGGGTACTAGGAAGATCAGTTAATTTAAACTATTCATCCAAAACCAGGTTATCTGCTTGCTGAGTTGTCTGCAAGTTGGTGAATAAAGTACAAGGAAAATAAATCCATGCCTTCCCACAAATTGCTTAATCATTTGAGAAAAGAATGGAAGATCTACTGTAATCATAACTGTATCACAGTAGCTGCCCAGTGTCTGTGATATGTTAGGTTGTCTTAATCCAAATTCTTCTTGAGCTTACTGTATTTAAAACCTGAAATCATGGGTGCCACTTTTTCAACCAGTGCAGGATTTCCAGCTCCATGAGTCACAAGCATCAGTTTGATTTTCCAGTTTCAGGGATTCATCTTCTAGATCTGAATCTCTGTTATTGTTTTTCTTTGTCTAAATAGCTTATAATGTTTCAAATATGATATAAATTATAACAGAAGATGAAAATAGGACACTCTGCTGTTGTGTCTGGGGCCCACCTAGCCCACGCTGATATGATGCAGGCTGGGTTTTGGCCTTGGTCAGAAATGGGCCGACAAATTTTAGATTTCAAGTGTCATAGGCAGTTGTATGTGTTTAGGCCTTTAGCTTAGAAGGTTTGCTGCCCTTGGCATTTACACTTTGCTTTTCTTGCTTTTATTTTTCTTGGTGCAGTTTTGTGGTAGGGATTAATTTTTCAGAATTTTGCCCGGGCAGCGGCCTTGTTCGGCCTGCTCTTCTTGACTTGCAACTGCTAAGGTATTTTTAATGTGCGCAGCATGCACACAGGCCCTCTGAGATTTTCGCTCTTATCCAAGAAGACTGGGTGCTCGATCCTACCTACCATAGGATCAGGGACATGAGTTTTTCCCCCAAAAAAATTCTAACATGCCTGCACCGACTGGGGATCAAAGCCGGTACTTTTGGCATGAGAGGCAAGGACCTTGCCTTTAGAACATCTTGTCCCTCATAGGCAGTGGTACCTGTCTTTTCCAGAGTTTATATTACTACTGACAGCTATGTGCAAAATATTATCCATGACAGATGATGTTACTCTTCTTCTCTCACTTTAAATATGCTGTTTTGCAATATTTGCTGACATTGTTTGTCTCTCTTGTTATGTTGGACAGATCGAGACAAATGCACCAGTGAACAGATTGAAAAACTGACTAAAGAAGCGATAAAAAATATGGGTCATCAGAACCATCGTCAGAAGGTTAAATATGTCGAGACCCTCAAGCAGGAGAACATAAGTCTTCATAAGGTAAATTGTCCATTTAATTTTGTATTTTACATTTTTATCCAGTGTTTTGCTTGCTTTTATTACATTTGCATGTATGTATTTATTTATTTGTTTAAATATATTATTCGCATTTATGTACACAATCTGCCTCAGAACACTTTTTCAGGCCAGGGATAGACTTTGTTCTGGTAAATAGGAACTGCTTTAAAGGTATAAAAACAACAAACTGTATATTAGTTTCCTGTTTCACTTTAAATTTTATATCTGTGCCTATAGTTTAGGAGTGATTTCCCTTCATTTGGTTTTGAAGAACTAGAATCTTAGGTGATGCAAATAATTATGATTTGTTGTGCTGTGGTTGATGAAAAGAAACGAAATGAAGTCATACTGAAATGAATGAATTCACACTGAAATGAATGAATTTCACAGTGTTCATTTTCATCTTAATGAAAAAAGAGTAATCACTCGTAGCCACTATGATTAAGAATTAAATCTTGTGCTTTAGTGACTGAATATTGTTTCTCTATTTTGTTTTGGTGGTAAGTTTTCAAGACAAATTCCTCATTATAAAGCGATGTATTTTTCGGGGGGGAGGAGCTGTATTTTAGGAATCTTAGGAGAGAAAGACAAAGGCCATTAAATGATTACACTACATGTATTGTGAAAGTACAGAGTAACATATCAGAGAGCATGTATGTACAGAGAGGTTTCACTATTGGTCGATTTGCACTGCGAGACACAGGATTGTTAGCATGGAGTGGAAGGTAGGTCGCTGTGGTAAACAATACCCGTTTGCACATTTCCACGGGCGTAAGAGCCTGCAAACGGCCCTAAATAGTTTGAATCAGCCCAAAAATATGAACAAACCACAGTAAACAGATATGCACACTATCTATGGTGAAGGCGGTTTTCTTCAATTTTTGTTTACCACAGCGACCTAGCCTTGTGATTTGGCAGAAGTGAGATCTCTATAATTTATACATACTCTCTGCTGATATTCAACTGAAGTTCCACTGCTCAGTTCCATTGCCACTGGTTTCCCCTATCACTGTTGCTGGGTCTGTTGAATTAGGCCTGAATTGTTGTATTAGATGACAACTCATCACCATTCCCTAGAACTGTAGTACAGGTAGTCCACATAAACCGAACTTTGGTAATTCGAATTTCTGCTAAATCGAGGTGATTTTGAAATGAGTTTTTTTTTCTTTCTTCTTTATCTCTATTAAACATTGACTGTTAATTCAAGTTCGAATCGACCAAATTCTGATAAATCGAGCTGACTGAGCTCATCCTCAGTATAACTACTGATTTCCAATCCTGTAAAAACCAATTTCTGCAAACACACTGACACAGGCCTGCTCAACAACTCTCTACTCTGGGGGGGGGGGGGGGGGGGGGGGGTTGACAATTGGTTTTGACTACGTTTCAGGAGAAGCAAAAAAAAAAAAAACTGTTCCATTTCAGCACTACTGGCCCAGTCCCAATGACTTTGTGAAAGTTTGCCATTCATTTATTTTTCATCTTAGAAGTCTTGAATCAAGATCATTCCAGACGGCTTTGAATGTAGCCGGACATATTATTTGTATTTGTATAACTCTTTAATCCCATTTGGGAAATTTGCCTTTGTGCAATTGCAGCCCAATTACAACTGGAGCAGGCACGTTGTCGCCACAGTGCAGCACCGATTGGGGGGGGGGGGGGTGGTAGGGATGAATTTTGTTTAATTTTCTTCCAACATGCCTGCACCGGCCGGGTTTTGAACCCGGTGTAGCAGGCCAGACTATACCCCCGCCAGACTATACCCGGGGTTAAACTGGCCTAGCCCAGAATATGCCCCGGGGTATATTCGGGGCCAGGCCAGTTTATACCCCGGGGCATACTTTGGGCTAGGCCAGACTATACCCCCCCAGTCCAGATTATACCCCCTACATTTTTTTGAAAACAAGTCAAGACCACAGTTTATTTCAACTTTAGTTTAAATTGTTCATTATCACTGTCATCACTTATCACATTGAAGCATACATTCTTGGCTGTTGTAAATTATGATACATTTAAGGGAAAATAAACATGCAGTAAAAAGCATTGATATATAAAAGGTTTGAAAACCCATTCAAATTGATATGATTAGACTTTAACACTAATTCTACTTGTATCCGTTGGAAATTGGTATTATTATTGTTTTTTTTGTTTTTTTTAATAATTAGTTGTCCATGAGTTAAACATAATTATATTGTATTTTTTTGTTTGGCACCACTGACATATACTTAGTGGCAAGGTGTGAAATAATTATAAGACTCTTAAGTGTAAAGTCATCTGAATTTTATTTCTAATTTTTGAAAATCCGAATTGTGCTTGATATGTCAGAACAATTAGATCTACATATAAAGTTACAATAATGCAGAGAGAAAAGGCCGAGAAAGAACACACAGAAAACAACAACACCATTTTAATAACCCAACTGACAGATGGTGCAATTCCATCATCCAGCAGACATTAAATACTTCACACAAAACTAAATACATACTAAAAATTTTTCACATCATGAACTTAACCTGTCCTAATCCACTTGAGACGTTACAGGATGCTAACCAGTAACATACAGTAATAAAAATAAGAACACGAAATCATCTTATTTACTCTTGAAAATAAAGAGAATATAATCAATATCAGAATCATCATCATCATTATCTTGGAATATTATAAAGATAAGAGGGAATGTAAAAATGACCCACACATCATTCTAAAATCTATAAGCAGCAGTGTGTACCAATTACATGTATGTGTAAAAAATGTGTTCAATCTTTTCAACTATTCAAGTAGAACTGGACAGAAAGCTTTAGTAAAGTAGCTTTGATAATCGTGAAAACTGACAGATTAAATCCATTGAGACAACAGTGCCTTGTAGAAAGTAATTACTGTATGTTACGGCAAAAATTCGATGGGTCATGTTGGGTTAATATTTCTTGTTAGTAAATTCTTTGATAGCTTATTTGTAGAAAGGTATACATTTCATGTAGCTGATGGTTTAAGGCACTGGAGTAGTTTGCAGGGCATTTGAAGGATTGCAACCATGTGTTATAGTGAATTTAATAAAGGCGTGTCACTTGCAGGTGAAATAAAATTTTAAAAACTTAATGTTGTATCCTGGAATATTTTGCCTGAATATGTTAGTATAATCTGGACTGGTGGAATATAGTTTGGCCTAAACACCATAGTTTATTTCAATCAAAGTTTAATTCATTTTTTTATCACTGTCAACGGGCACCATAGTAATACATACATACATACATTCTTGACTTCCGTAAATCATAATACAATTCAAAGGAAAAAACATGTATTATTATGTATTGATATGCTATGGGGTGAATACCCATTCAAACTGATATGATTCAACTGTAACCCTCATTTCACTCACGTTCGTTGGCATGTAGTTTTTGTAGTTGGTTGCCCATGAGTAAATTTTGCACTGTATTCTTTGTTTGGCAGTGACATACACTTAGTCGCAATGGATGAAATAATTAACACATTCATAAAAATGAAGTCATTTTGGAGTATTTTTGTGTGCGAATACACAGTTGTTAAATCCCCTGGCAAGGGAGGTGTCAAGCTTAGGAAGGTAAAGACGGACAAGGTTTTTTGTTTTTAAAAAATTTTATTTCACTCGCGAGTGACAAACGTTTATTCACTAGAATGCGTAAGTTCAATCTTTCCAATGCCTTGCAAACTAATCCAGTGTCTTAAACCATAAGGCACATGATGATGAAATGTATATATATCTTTCGACAAATAAGCTATCAAAGAATAATATTCACTAACAAGAAATACTGTTAATGGAACATGATCCATTGAATTTTGTCTTAACATGCTATAGATCTAATTACTTTCTACAATGCATTACTTTTGTCTCAGTGGACTTACTCTGTCGGTCTACACAACTGTCAAGGCTATTTCACTAAAGCTTTCTGTCCAGTTCTACTTGAATAATTGAAAAGATTTAACACATTTTTAATATGTAGTTGATACACACATATTGCTGCTTATAGATTCTAGAAGGATTTGTAGGCTTGCACTGCCGTTTTTACACTCCCTCTTATTTCTTTGTATTATTCCAAGGTAATGGTGATGATTCTGATATTGATATTTCTCTTTATTTTCGAGAGTAAATAAGATGATTTCGTGTTCTTATTGTTATTATTGTATATTACTGGCTAGTGTCTTAGCCCCAACTCTGTTCAGCATCATGTTCTCTGCAATGCTACAAGAAGCCTTTAGCTCTCCTCCTCAAGGGGTAAGCATCAAGTACCGAACTGATGGCAGTCTATTCAACCTCAGGAGACTTCAGGCAAAAACCAAAACCAAAAGTACTCAAGTCTGTGACCTACTATTTGCTGATGATTGTGCACTTCTGGCACACGATGAGGATAGCACGCAAAACTGTGTTGATAAGTTCTCTAGTGCCTGTGACAACTTTGGCCTCACAATAAGCACAAAGAAGACGGAAGTGCTCCATCAGCCTACTCCAGACGACAAGTATCCTGTGACCCCAAATATCAAAGTCCATGGCAGTCTTCTGAAGGTGTCGGAGAACTTCACCTATCTTGGCAGTACACTGTCTTCCGCGGCTCGTGTTGATACTGAAATTCTCTCAAGAATCAGCAAAGCCAGCTCTGCATTTGGCAGGCTTCGAAAGAGAGTATGGGATGTCGCCGGCATTCGCACAGACACTAAGCTGAAAGTGTACAATGCTGTGGTCCTTCCCACCCTACTCTATGGGGCTGAAACCTGGACAGTGTACCAATCGCATGCCAGAAAGCTAAATCACTTTCATCTGGCCTGCCTTAGAAAGATCCTAAGGATCAAATGGCAAGATAAAATTCCAGACACTGAGGTCCTCAATCGTGCCAAGGAATTGAGCATCTTCTGCCACCTGAAAAAAATTCAGCTACGTTGGGCAGGACATGTTGTCAGAATGCCCGACTCCAGACTCCCTAAGCAAATCTTCTTCTCTGAGCTCTCCAATGGAACGAGGAATGTTGGGGCCCCAAAGAGACGTTACAAAGACACTCTCAAGCAATCACTGAAGGCCTTTGCCATTGATGTGAGTGAGTGGGAAAAGCTCTCGCTTGATCGTGCAAATTGGAGGGCGGCCCTTACCAGAGGCAGCAAAGCATGGGAAGCTGACAGAGTCCAGCAGGCTATCAAAAAAAGAGAACGGCGCAAGAAAAGGCCCAGTGGTACTGAACCAACGGAGCACTCTTGTCATTTATGCGGAAGGGTCTTCAGGGCAAAAATAGGACTTATCAGTCACATGAGAAGCCATAAGTCATGAAAGAACAGTCTTTCCATTCTGTCCTCTGTGTCCTTTAGTTCTCTTTATTGTCCATGTGTTGAAATTCTCAACAATTTCTGTTCTTTATTCCTCTGGTGTTGTTAAGGTCATCATCATACCTGATGGACGAACTATTATTATTATTATTATTATTTTTTTTTTTTATATGTGTGTTGTTTTCCGGCCTTTTCTCTCTGAATCATTGTACCAAAAAATACAATGCATGTTTTACTCATGGCCAACCAATTATCAAAATAATAATAATAATATAATAATATCAACAGACCCGAGTGAAATTAATGCTGAAGTCTAATCATATCAGTTTCAATGGATACTCAACCCTTGTGTATATCAATGCAGTTTAATGCATATTTCTTTCCTCTAAAATGTATCATGATTGATGGGAGTCAAGATTGTATGTATGTACACCAATTTAAACTAAGGCTGAAATAAATTGTTATTATTATTTCCTCTAAATTGTATTATGATTTATGGGTGTCAAGAATGTGTTCATGTATGTATTAATATGATATCTGATGACAGTGATACAGAACAGGCTGAAATAAACTGTGGTCTTGACTTGTTTTCAAAAAAAAGTAGGGGGTATAATCTGGACTGGGGGGGTATATTCTGGCCTAGCCCAAAGTAACCCCGGGGTATAAACTGGCCTAGCCCAGAATATACCCCCGGGGTATATTCTGGGCTAGGCCAGTTTAACCCCGGGTATAGTCTGGGCGGGGGGTATAGTTTGGCCTGTTACACCGGGACCCTTGGCATGAGAGGCAAGCACCATGCATCTAGACCACGTTATATCTATTATATATTTCAGTAACTCGCAACCTTTGGCATGACTAACTGACCAAACTATACACTCTTCAGGCCTTAAATTTTGCAGGAAGGTGGCATTTGAGATAAGGAAGATGATGGCTATAATTAAAAGTTGTTTACTTCATGCATGTATTTTTTAAAAGAATAACAATGTTTACTGCTATGTAACATCTGTATTCTTCTTTGTTTGTTTCGTAATATATATAGTACCGTGCATGTCATAAAAAGTAACCATATCAAGCGTTCAGTATGGTGCGTAGTGTTCTGGTGCGCATGAGTTCTGAAGCAAGACTGTAGTTTATTACTTTTATTATACCAAGAGGGGGGGGGGGGGGGGAATCACATGATTGTTTATTCTGGGCAATGCCCGGTAGCTCATCTAGTATATATATATAATTACAAATTGATGTTTGGAATTTTTGAGCTGCCAGTCTACCCTCACGCTACCCTCAACTTTAACCGCAAGGAAATCCATGTGTGCATTATGATTGCAAGTTAAAAGTCATCCACTTATACACAAAATTATACAACAACAGGCGCAGAACAGTGATGAACTGTTAGACATAAATGTTTGATTGTATGGGGAAACAGGTTTTAAAAGGCTATGAACCGTTGCTCTATGATTGACTAGTATTAATAGTTTGTATGCCATTATATCATTGCTCTCAATTTTTTATTTTTTTTTATAGAAATGCCGAGAAACACAGGAGGAGTTGTACAGGCAGAATGCATTGGTGAAAAAATTCAAGGAAAAGGTGGAAAAATTGGAAGGAACAAAAAGTCAAGATGTAAAGAAGACCCCAGCAAAAACAAAAGTGCCACTCAGAGACGGTATGTCCCATTATTCTTGAACATAACAATACTTGAAATACAGCATAGTGTCCAAATGTTCTGCATTGGAACACTTTCTAATTTATCAAAAAAAAATTTTTGGAGATAAAAATGTGTTTATCTGTTTCGAGGTATTTGACAATTCGAAATAAATTTTGCACTTTTTAGAAGTTTGGATAAAGGTAATATCCTTGCCTGGATACTAGAGAGTATTGAATTTTTCTGTTGTCAATAGTATAGCTGTTTGAAATATATTAACCCTTAACAGAAACAACCATAAGTGGGCATAGCAAGCAGACCTCGTTTTTATGATAAAACCCCGCCCTCCCGTGTCCCTTTGAAATCTCCCCGTTTCCGGGAAAAGGGGAAAGGAAAAAAAAAAAATTAAGCCAAGTTTTGCCGATCACACGAAAATTACTGATTATGCTTTTTCATAGTGCTGCTTGGCTGATTCAGTGGATGCATTTTTCTCTGAGGAGCGTGGGATGGTGCCCACTCGGTTGGTGGTGGTGGTGGTGGGGGGGGGGGGTTGGTAGGAACTAACATAGAGGGGGCCCGTGGAGCCACAATGCACATTCAGTCTCGTCCGGAGAACAGTTTCGAAACTAGTCGGTGCCGGCATGTCTAGGGAAGTGTCGGACTACTCACTTTGATGTCCACCGGAGATGTTACGTGTAATGTGGCATAACCCAGTTCCAGTGGGGGAGTGAAGGTGGGATGAAGACTGTCTGCTTACCTGTATCAGACATCTGTTGTGGTATTGGAGACCAGCGCATTTTTCATTTTTTTGATTTAAAAAAAAAAAATCCTTTTTTTTTTTTTCGGAATATGGAAAGAAAGATTTACAGACGGCACCTGTGGAGGCAAGTGATGGCCAGATAGGGCAACTGTTGCATCCCCATGAGCATAGTATGCAGGAATATCATAAAAACCACAGAAAAACTGTGGGGTTGCAGCAGGGCTATAAGCAAAGTCAAAATTAAGCAAAAAGAAAAGGTATGTTGCAAAGCCCCGAACCCAAACAATACAAAGCAAACTAAAGAGAAGATAGAAAATACACAAATTTTCGGCTTTCGCCTTTGTCAAGTGAAAAAAAACGAACAGTAAAAGACTTCAACAGGAACGAAGTGAAACAGTTTACTTAGCTGCGAGTTCTTGCTTCGTTAGCAGCACCAAAGCACGTCCGTCTGCCAAAAGCATGGAAGCAGTAGTAGTATATTAGTGGAAAAAAACTCAGCTGAGGAAAATCGGCCTGAGACTCCCCTGCGCGGGCTTATTAATAGATTCATAGACCTATGGAGGTTTTGAAAAATCAAGTGTTGGTATTTTACATTAGGGTAACATCTTTATCCTCATTTTCAGCACTTGCCAAAGCCATTTAAAAAGTCTTATCTGATGAAAAAAACAACACTTTCAATGGAAAAAATTGGCTTTTTTGTGATCAAGACCATACCATAGATTCTCAATTTATCTGATTGTAATCAATCTGCCATTAAAGTGACAGACAAACTATCTTCTTCTTGGTATAGTAACTCTAGTTCCCAAAAAGATTAAGCTAACTTTCTGATTATGGTATTGAATGTCTAGGTTGGACGGACCAGACTGCTTAGATTCAGCATGAAAATTGTCCCCAGGTTTTCTTCAGCCATGTCGAAAATGTTTTACATATATACCTACTCAGGTCTTGCAAACTTTGGGGGTGGCAATTTTGACACTACAGCTGTAGCAGTTTTATCCTCATTTTCAGCACTAATTTGGGGGGGGGGGGGGGTGTGTATGCGACACATGTTTTTGTGTTTTAAAAATTTTTATACGGTCATTGTATTTAATTTTTCTTTATTTACGTGTCGAGTTTCCAAGAGGTTGCGGTAATCTCCCCACTTTTTTAACCAAATCTCCCCACATCCTGCTTGCACTATTTGGGGGGGTGGGGGGGGGGGGGTCTGAGCAAGATGGTATTACCTTAGTTGTTTTTTTTTTTTTAGTAGAGCTCTGAGAAATGAAGTTTTTGCAGTATTTGATGGAGTTTTTTTCCCCCATTGTTATGTGTACTAGTTGGCTCGCTGACTCGAGGAATACACAGATGTGATATTTAAAGTTGAGTTTTGATCAACAATATGTAAATTGAGGCGCAGAATGAAATTTCATGTCAGACTTTTCAATTCTTCTCAAAGAAAATGTGTCTGTCTTTTCCAGCTCAAAATGTCAGAACACTTTCTTCTGTTAAACTCAGCTGTGGCTCAAAATCAATGAAAGTATTGAAACTAATTATAACGAACTTCAAGACTTTCAAAATATGCCCACGTACATCTTTATATCTTCCTATGCCATGGGTAATACAATTCTTTGTAGAATTTGAGGCCCAGCAGTTAAAAAGCCTTTCATGATTGTGTTGGAGCTCTTACTTCCTTTATAATGATTTTATTTTACAATTATCGATGGTACATGAAACAATCATTTTTCAGACATGAATTTGTTTTGCATAAAAAAATTTTTTGTGGCTTTTTCTACCCAGGAAACAGATGATTTCAGTTTGCAGTGTGCAGTGGAACATATAGAACAATCATACAGCGAATTGTTTGCAACGAAGCTGCAGGATTTGTTAGTAATCATCAACGAACTTGTTTGGTCCATGCCTGAAAGATGGTGTTGCATGGTTGATTTTTGTATTATTTTTTTAAGTTATCATAAACATAATAATATATACACAATATATATGTATTTGGAGAACTGATTTTTTAAAAGAATTTGTACATGGAGTACACGTATATTTTTGAAAGCTTTCTGTGTCATCAGGCAAGCACTCTCATTGTTTTTAGTAATGTCTATGGGAAAGAATTTTATCAGTGGTGAGAAAAATAGATGGGGTCATCCTGGGAAAATGAAATTCCTGACTGAATGAGCAGTCGGCACTAACCAGACCTGTAAGTTTTCCGACCCGAGATTCAGGCAGTCAGTAGCCCAGACGGCTTTCAGACACCGAATAAATGTATTAAAAGTCGGAGATTCGAAACGAGGTGCCAAAATTGCAAATGCCAGAAATGACGACATGGTCGCATGCAAGAAGGCATGCGCGAAACACAACTAGAGATAGATCCATGCATTTCCCTTTTTGGTCTTTTAATTTTGTCTCGTCGCCTCGCAGGATTAGGCCAAACGTTGGAGATTTTGTTGTGTTGGAACTAGATTAGATGTTTCGCCTTGCAGCTAAAATATGTCATTAAAAATTCAGACCTAAAGAAAATCAGATGGAACTGGCTTGAGGAGAAAGTGACGGAAATTTATAAAAGTTTTATAGATCTAATGTAGATCTAACTTGCATCAAATCCTTATGCAGTTTTATGAAGTAAGTTTCTGTTTCATTCATGTGGAATTTACTTGCTCTCCCAGTACTCTAGGGCAGGCTTGGTCAGTAGATATCATTTCAAAATTTTAATTGGCAAGGCGTGTTTTTAGCAAAATTATCTGGGTCTAGATTTAAATTCAATGCATATTTTCAGAATTATGGTTTAAATATTTCGATGTTTTAAAGCAAATGCTGGCAACTTTTTCCTTTCTTTAAAGAGGTAAAGCTGAAAAATTCCTGCCCACCTGCCTGCAACGTGTGTGTGTGTGTGTGGGGGGGGGGGGGTATTATGAAACCACCGATACTGCATTTGGCGAAAACAGTTCAGACAAGTTTGTCAGGGGTCACTTACAAGTCTTACTAACATAAACCTTAAACCTGAATTCATGCCCTCAGTGTGTAGCAGACTCGACATGTCTCTTTTCCCTGGATGTCATGTTGACCCCTTCAAGCATGCGTTCTGTTCTGAAAATGTAACACGTATTATATCACAAATACAGAGAGAAAGAGGAACAGTAACTACTGTAGAGAAATTTCTTAAGCATAGATGAAAACGTGGTTTTATTTAATGTATACATGTACATGAATGTATTTCCTAATTTCCACGCTGCTGTCTTTTCAATTACTCAGTGCTTGTACTATATTTTTTTTATACATGTACTTTTAAGTTACTGTCAATTCACTTGCAGTTTTAAAGTTGAAATTGACATGAATTTATTTTCAACTGAAGGAGAATTGGTTTACTTGCTCCAAGGAAACAAACACTAAATATTTTCGTAATCATTCCATCGGGCTACATGTATATATTTCATTATTGGTTTATGATATAGATTTAACTTAGTAAAGATTAGAGAAGACTAGAAATGCAAAGGTACCAAGTGGGAAAAAAAGGGCATGTTCCATTGCACAGTGTGTTGATGGGTCATTTGGAAGCAGCACCGCTGGTGCTTTATGCACTGATTGGGCTTCAAAGTATTTGATTAGGACATTTGTTGAATAAATATGAAACCACAATCCATACTATTAGCACAAATTTTGTATGGTTTAGTGGTCACTGTTCAACACTAAATTCATGCTAAAATAAATGCGACGATGATTTTATCAATAGCCAAATTAGAAGGGGGAAATAAATTTTTTAGATACTGTTGCTGGCAGAGATATTTAGCATCTACATAAGCATTTACACATAAATGTAAATAATTACTGCATTGGTCTTACAGTAAGGAAAAGCAATACTTTTTGAAACATATTGTGAAGTGTGTATTATACATACTGCATTTCACTGTGTTGTCTGTTATTCTGGTCCATGTACATGTGAATTGATAACAAAATGTTTCAGATGAAAATATGCAATATTGTCTACAGTCGGCACTGCAGCGACGAAGGGTGGATATGACTGAGGAAATAACTGTGATGGGGTTGTCCCAAGGAGGAGGAATTATTTTATCTTGTTGCAATGAGGATGGCTTTTAATTTACAGTGTAAATGCATGTTGTGATAGCACATCATGGTTGAAGTTGTATGTGTTGTTGTATAATTTTGTGTATAAGTGGATGACTTTTAACTTGCAATCATAATGCACACATGGATTTCCTTGCGGTTAAAGTTGAGGGTAGCTGCGTGGTGACTGGTTTTCAATATTGACTGTTGTTACAAGTACGTACACATTGCACGCGTTTTTGCGCTAGGGGTGCATATATTATGTACCTACCTATCCCCAATCCCTTCCTTATCCTCAATCCTAAATCTTATCAAATCCCTAGCCCTGCCCCCCTACCCTTTGAACTAAAAAGAACAAGGAAAACAAAAAGAAAATTTGAAAGAATAATTAACTTAGGCTGTTGTTAGGAGTATTTTGGCAGGAACTCTATAGCTCGGGAGTCGCAAAAGGCTTTAATTTAAAATACAGTGTACGTACCCCTAGCACAAAAAAACTTGGGGGGACATACATACTTGTAACATTCTTTGAATACATGTATTACCATTTCTGGAAATGATAATAATAATAATGGTTGAAATTGTGTCACTTTGTGAAATTTATTAAGCTTGTCTGTTCATGTCATTTTGTATTTGATTCCATGTGAAGATGGCTTTTACACTTGCAGTATAACTGCATACAGAAGGCTCATTAGGATTGACGTGATCACTTTGTAAAAGTTAATTAACTTTTCAGTATACCAAGTGTTCCATATTTGAAACACTCCACCAGCTAGCCAGTGTTCTACATCTGTAAAATTTCCTAATTATGTCAATTAACTTTTCATGATAAATGTTTAGATTTTTGCATTATGGCCATTTAAATCGATTTTGCAAGAATTGGCTGTTAATTTTGCAAGAATCATTGCCAATGTACAATTTACTTTTTAGATAAAAGGGTACTGTGCATGTGGCTCACCATTTTCAGTAAAAGTGTCCTAAGTGAGCCCGTGAGCTAGTGTGGCGTGAGTAATGAAGGTGTTAGTGTCACTTTCACATCTCTTGAATTCCCAATTTATTGTGTTTGTGTTTTGACGCAGGGCAGCAAGTCCAGATCTACACATGCATATTAATTTTATTATACAGTGTGTGAAATTTTATATTATTACTGTATGTATATTGGTTTGCGTAATTCAAGATTTTCTTTCCTTTTTTAAAATTTGCTATGGAAACTGTTGAATTGCAGTTTCATGGGGATTACAATGCCAAATGTTACATTGACAATTTTTTTTATTGCTTGTTAGTTTGATGGTCATATTATTATTAATTTTGGAACATTTTCTCCTTCTATGGCTTAATCTTTAATGTAACTAGCCACATAACCGTGGCTCATTTGGAGTCAACTATGAGTGTATCTCAGCGATTCAAAATGAAGGAAAAAAGAGGGTGGTGGTGGTGCTATGGCCAGGAGGTTGACCGTTGTAGCAGAGCGCCCTTTAAGCGTTACACAGCAAATGGCGTTCATCTATTCAACAAACATTGTGTATTATGGAAGAAATGGCATGATTTTTAACCACTAGATATGCAAGGCGCTTGGAGTCGCCCGCGACGTTTCATTGGCTAATCGCCCGCTAGGCCTACCTTGTTTTTAGTCAACCTTGTGGACCATAATAAGCTTGGATTATAATGGAGAAGACATTTCCGATGTAATATAAAGGCTCTACTTGCTTTTGCTTTTTACCGGAACGAAATATGTGGAGACGGCTGTTGCTACGACATTAGTGAAAATGGCCTTCAATTTTCTGAAAAGCTCGGTGGCATCATGTGATTTTCATCAAGATAATGAAGACATTTCTACCTCTGTAGATCTAGATGAAGGGGAAGATAGTGAAAGTGATGCAGAACTTGATTTAGATGATGCCCCTAGACCTAGATCCACTCCCGATATAGGCCTAGACAGTGATAGATCTAGATCTAGAGTCAAGATCAAGTGAAGATGAGAGTGAGCCAGAGGAGGCTGATTTCAAGTTCAGAAATTTTTTGACAATCAAAATGCAAGCAAAATGCATAATGCATGGTATCAATGGAAAGGTCATTCAATTCTGGATTTTTAAAGATTTATTTTATTAAAATTGATCAAGAAATAAGAAAGTGATGACCTTTTCATTGCGACCAATCGCAAAGTCATTTAGAGTTATTTTCCTTGATAGTGATTCCAAGGAAGGTTTTTGGCCTGTGGGCTGCCAATCTAGTGGTTAAGTGAAGTGTCTTGAATGCTTAATGACTGACCATGCAATGTACATGTATATTTTCATAAGAAAAAAAAAAATCCATGAATAAACCATTTTAAAAGAATCATTTCTGTTATTCATATAATTGTATGCTAAGAGGTACATTTCATGGCAAATAAAGCGTGACTGTGTAAAGCTGGGTTCACATGTACGCCAAAAACCCTTCAAGTAGTGAAACAGAAAGAATGCTTTCATGTGTACAAAAACGCTTTTTCCATACATATAGAAACTTCCTTTTTATTACTTGATGGGTTTTTGGTGATTCCGTTTCAGTACACATGAAAATGCAGCTTGTGTGTGATGTCAACAATCACAACTGAGATCATGTCTTTAGCAATGTTGTAGGATCGGAACCAACTACATGTGGAAAAAAAACAACATGGGCGGTGGCTCGCATTACAGCTATTAAAAAGTATTAGGTACAATTTTATGTGCAAGGTAACGGGAAAAACCAACCTGCCATTCTCCCGCTCAACGTACACACAAAAAACACTGATTTGTAATTTATTTAATGAAGACCTGCCGCCAATCATACAGCTTACAGCTAGCACATCCTATGTACAGTGGAGCCCACTTAAGATAAACTCGCTTAAGATAAAATCTCGGTTAAAATAAACTTTCATCATAGTCCCGATTTTTTCTTCTTTACCATTACCAATCAACGACGGGTTAATTAATATAAACGCCGACAACACAGCCTCCGCTTAAAATAAACCCTTCTTGTCGGCCCCGCAAGTGTAAACCAGTATGTGATTCATACTAAACTTACTAAAAAGTGGCTTTATAAAGCCAAAGTCGAGTTCACTCACACTGCCTGCAGTCTTGATGATGTAAAAGGGTCATGTGTCTGGAAGGGGGAGGGGAGTTTAGGTTGGGAAGGGCGGTGCTTTCACTACTGTACCTTAGTCCAGTACATCTCAGTCTCAGCATGGGAGAACCACTTGTGATTAGCCTAGCCTTCCTCCCCACCCGCCTCTCATGCGCGTGTCAGCATACGGTGTACATTGCGTTTAGCTTCAAGGTGAGGGTGACACAGGCGGTTTATAAGAACAGGGGAGGCTACTGTGTATATTATCCACCTCTTATTCTTATGTGGGAGGCTGTTTCCCTTGAAAATGGTTAAGATAAACCTTGCTTAAAATAGACTCGGTCCCGCGAGGTTTATTTAAGCGGACTCCACCGTATAATTATAGTCAGGCGTGAACTCTTGTGCTACTAAAAGCAAAGTGCCTTGTTGGTTACAGAGGTAGTGATGGGAGATAAGATAACCTCTACTTGTGTAAAGATTGGATCGGAGTGGAGGAGTGGTCGACTGTCACCCGATATAGACAGATAAATAGATCAGATCTGTGATGTCAGAAAAAAAATGTCAGATCTGTGATGTCAGAAAAATGCCATTTTTGGGGACAAAAAATGCAACAAGATGCCACAAAAAATGCAACAAAAAGACAAACAATGCCGCAAAAAATGCCACAAACGACATCACAATGTCATAAGTAATGCAATGAAGACTGCCAAATATACAGTAAACAAACCAAAAATGGTTAAAAGTACAGTGCCACTACACATGGAATGACGATGATGGACCCGTGGTTGCAGTCTAGAGATTCTAAATTCTGATTCTGAACACAAAAAGAAAGCGAAAGTAGGGGTGGGTGTGATCGCTTGGGTAGTAGAAATTTTCGCTTTCATGAATAATTACTTACGGTATCCGGATATTGATCTAACATGAATTTTTGAAGGTTATCAATAGTTATGCTTTAAAATTTTTGGACTCGGATATGGGTACTTTCCGGATAATAACAGTCCTAAAAGATAGGAAGTGGCCATTTTTTCTCCAAACAAAGCCATGAAAAAAAAGAAAAAATGCCAAAAAAAAAAAAAACGTTAAAAAAATGCGGAAACATCAAAAAGTGCGGGAAAGAGTGCGGAATGCCAAAAGTGCGGCCGCATTTTCCTGACACCACAGGATCAGATACATGTAGATAGATACGGATGGATGGGTGGCTGGATTGATGGAAACACGTAGATAGATGCATGTATCATACACTAATTTCATTTCAGTGGCTTCCCATCTAGAAAGACAGACCACACCCTTCTTCCCAATCTCTGCCAAATGAACAGGCCCCATGGTGTGTACCATCTGCACTGTCTACATGATCATGGTGGTCTCTTTACTGTCAGAATGAGGAAATTATCAGATCTATGAGGACTGCCTTTCATTTTTATGCAGCAGTTTCCATTATATTTTGAGCCTTTCTATCCCAATACACACATGCCCATAGGCCAATATAATACATGTATTGGGAAATTTCCACCACGAGGGAGGGGGAGAGAAAGTTTAAAAAGCCTAGAAATGAGGAAACTTATGGAGTACTAGATGACCTGCTGGGCATTGCCCGGAATAAACGATCATGTGCCCCCCCTTCACTGTCTCTCTCTCTCTCTCTCTCATATGATAAAAGTAATAAACTACAGTTTTGCTTCAGAACTCATGCGCACCAGAACACAACACACCAAACTGAACGCTTGATACGGTTAATTTTTATGACAACATGCGCGGTACTATAATAATATGTATTACGAAACAAACATGCAAAAATACAGATGTTACATAGCAATAAACATTGTTATTTTTTTAAAATACGCGCTTGAAGTAAACAACTTTTAATTATAGCCATCATCTTCCTTATCTCAATTGCCACCTTCCTGCCAAATTTAAGGCCCGAAGAGTGCATAGTTTGGTCAGTTTGTGATGCCAAAGGTTGCAAGTTACTGAAATATATAATAGATTCCCACCCCTGTTCCAATGAGAGAAACATGAAAAAAAATGCCATGTAGAATATACACAGAGTTTTTTATTTGAAATTTTCTGGATGGTGCCAATGGTGCTAAATTAATGTTACAATCATAAAGTATCTCACATTAATTATTACATTCACAGAGAATACAGTCTTTCCAAGTATTGGTCTCAAGTAAGTCATTTTCTCACAAATACAAATCGCCGGTGTAATTCTCTGACTGTCAAAATGCTTTTTACAAAATTTTACAGGGGAGCAAAAAAACTATTTATTTCCGCCACTTGACTGAATTGGGTCATTGGGTATTCGATTAGAGAAATGTTAATTTAGACTGGATTTCCCTTGGCCACAGTGGGCGAATTCTTTGTTAGGACATGTAAATACATATTGTACGGGATTCATTTTGGAACAAGAAAGATTGGTCCCAGTCCCACAAAAAGTGAAGTCAGACGGCTAGAGAATTGCATCGACGAAATATTCCTCGACATAAAAAAATACAACAAAGAAACATTAACTCAACACATGCCATATTGATTAGAGTTCAGTCTGACATATTACACGGTAAGCCAATTGATGTATGTTTCATTCTATAGTTTTCAGAACTTTTCTAACAGGCTATCTGTTTCTATTCATCGACATCGTGGGAAAATAAAGAAATAAATCCACATAATCGTCTAGGTTTTGCCTGACTTCCATCTAAGACCTGATGATTTATGAACATACAATGTCATGAATTCAGACAGTTTCCTAGCCATCACTGAATCATTCCAAGTCACTGTCAGGAGTATTCTGCCATGCAAAGCAAAGCCCCATATCTGCTCATTTCATAGTTTTGAGAAAAATGCAAAAAACGTGTGACGTAAACATATAAATGCTGCTATTTATGCTTTTGCCACATCAGAAACTACTATTTCGGTAGCAGTAGCAGATGCCTCTATCTTCCTCTGACATAAAAGAATTAATTGCAAGACAAGTTCATAGAGAAAATAAAGTAGAAGAAGGCCAAGCTGTCAGTTATATCACTCTGCCTTTGCGCAGCAGTATTATTGCCCTAGAAAATGTCCGCTATTCCTTCCTCCAGAAATCGTTTGTATATGGCCATGAACTTAGCAACAAAAGCCTCGAGGTGGTAGATTGCCTTCTGCCCTTGCTGAAGGCGATGTTCATAAAATGCTGCACTTTGAACAACTTCCGTCTTCAACTGACCATCACAGACCGATAACAATTCCTTCAAAAGACCCTGTGAATCCAAAGAAAGATAGAAATTAACTGCCTGTCCAATTGCAGAGTCCAATTTCAATTTCTTACTTACACTTCTCTCAAATTCTCTTACCAGCATAATCTGCCATCCACTTACACTGTTCCAAAACAATAAAGTTTGCAGTCCGCTAAAAGAAAGGAAACCTTAAGTCACTCCACTACTAAAGACACGCAGTGCACCAAAAAGTTATCACGTGCGAATTGAAGAGCATTTTTCCAAAACTGGGTAAGTCAAATTTTGCATGAATTGTCATTATGGCCCCTTTCAGTCATTCAAAATCAGTGAAAGAAATGGTATAAGTGTTCAGTTAAAAATTGCTATATCCCGTCTTTATTTGACTATCTGAAAGGGGCCATAACTCATGCAAAATTTGACGGCCATTTTTGGAAAAATGCTCTTCAATTATGACATGACAGCATCTTTACAGATTTGTAGTCTCACCTTCATTATGATATCTGGAGGAATACAGTGGGTCAGCAGTTCATACAATCTGCCTCTCACTTCAAGCAGCCTGAAAGTAAAAAATAAGAAATACACTGTATACCGTATCACTCAGATAGCAGAATTTAATTTATAACAAGAAAATACATGTAAAAGTTCCACCCTCTCAAAACTGATTTCCTAACTCTGACAAAGGGGGATTTTTTTTTTAAACACAAGTACATGTACACAAAAACATCACGAAGTAATTGATAAATGTTTTGATGTCATGGTACACTGGAAGAGCACTGTTTACTTCTATACTTCTAAGTGGACGGCAACTGACCCCCATGAACAGCCCATGCAGGTATTTTCCAGTACAACTGAAAATTATGAAGTACCAATACTTAGCATGGAAAGAGATTTTACAAGTCACAGTGTAAGTATGAATTCAGAGTGAAAATGAGTTGCAATCAAAATTAACAGTAAGGAAAAACAAGGAAAGAACAGAAGCTTTGAATAAATTAAAGTGGAAAGCACCATCAGATTTTAATTTTTCACTAGCAATTGTCCTATTCTACGAACAGTAATAGACAGAAGCCACCACTTCCGACGGAAAAGAATTAGCACAAAAAGTTAGATTCGCCTTGCCACCTCGCCTTCCCTTGTCTATATCAACCATGTGAACCATGGAGGAGGTAGGGGGAAGGGAGTGTGCTCTATTAAATACAGGATGAAGCGCCACATTATGTCCACAGCCTGGATGGTCCGGCTACAGAAAGTGATGATGTCATAGGTTCATATGTTATGATTGAAAAAGTGACACAAAACACACTCAAAAGAATACTTCCCCATCATTTCAAGTCTCCAAATGTAAAAACAAACCTTCCGCTGGTTGAAATGACATCATGTTTAAAATTTCCCCCAAATCTGAACTGTGTGAGCTGCGATAGGTCTTGTTAAAAATCAGGCAAAGATTTTACATAGATATCAGTTCTGCTAATAAATTACATACAAGACAGTCAAAACTGAATCAAACACAGGACTGTCTTCTCTCACCTCTTTGGAGACTGTTGTTGTGCTATCATTGTTGCTGTTTCTCGAAGGAAAATCTCCCAGTCAGGTTCAGATACCTCTCTCTCTACATTGAAGGGATATCTAGATACACAAGGGAATCATTGATAGTCATTATGATATATTCTCTGGATCATACCTAAAATAAGAAAAAGGTGTCAAAAAATTAATTTCACCACTGGTTAACAAAGGGCACAAGCAGACCTAAAAAATCCCTAAATTTTTATGCAAAGATCATTGGGACAGTGGTTGGGGGTTCATACAGAGCGCCGCTTTTGAGCTTGCTTAATTCTATGACTGATTTAATTTTTGACAAGCTTCTCAGGAAAGTTGTATTGGTTTCCCTGAAATGAAAAAAAAACAACAACCCTACCTGATCAAATTTATAATTCCTCTTCCTCATTGGTTGGGGTAGGAAGGGATTGTATTAAAATGAAAAAAACTGATATTTATATGTCAACATTCAATTGCCTGGATAAGTCCAAATGATGTCATGCAACACACATAAATTAAAAAGAATAGGGATGTGCTACTCTCATTTCCCAAAGCACACCCAATATTCTGATCCAAACTGCCCAATGGTTCAACTCCAGAGTAGAAATCTATTAATTGGCTGTGAATTAAAGATTCATATTCTTCATATCAAAGCTAATACGTTTAACTCCAAAACAAATAAGGTGATTAAGTATTCCATTATTTCTGCCTGTAGGCTTACTAAGATGTTGTACATTATAATATTAATCACTGTTCCTATTTCTTGACACTTACTGTTGTACACGGCAAGCTTCACACATCAATAGAGCTCTTCTTAAATTTCTCCCACTCTTTTCTGCTACTTTAAGTGCCATCTCAGCAGGTAAAGTCAGGCCTTCTTTTTTGCAAACAACAGTTAAAATGTGGCAAATCTGGAAAATACACAAAAAGCACACAATAGATTCCAGTTGCAGATGTTCTACAGTTCTACACCTCCACATCATGATCAAATATAAATTCAATTCTCTAGAGCAAAACGAACAAGCAGAATTAGTTTGGAATTAAGTGACAAAGAAGTGAGTGTGAAAACTCACTCAATACTCAACATCTGAACCTGTTAATTCTGCCAAGTGCTGGCTGCACATTTAAATATTCACTCTGACGATATTTATGGGCACATGATACTAAATCTTGCACAAAAACTGACAATGTTTATGCCCAGAAAAAAGAACTTAATTATGATTGAAACAAACTAAACTGAAAGTGAGTCATCTTCCGTTAACTTCTACAAAATTCTAAAACCTGATAAAAACCATCCTGTGTTTAGCAGTACATAATGCATAAACACAAACAAACAACAATTTCTCATCTGCCATGCTCTACACTGCATTGCAAAAACATAGTTCTTTTTCGTCTTTATCTTTTCTTTGCTTTGTAAAAACATCCGTTGCATGTCTGGGCATTTGTTTTACATCACTGCATGAAGTCTGATGTAAAAAATATCAGTACTTTTACTTCTATTTATACAGTCATATCTGCGAGAAGTCAACTCGCTTAAATTCTCGCTGAAAGTCAACCTCTTTCTGCGGTCCCGTTTTTCCCCCTCTTTATTCTATTGATTTTGTTTCTGATAATGTCAACAGCTTCAGTGTGTTTCCGCTTAAAGTCAACGCCATAAGACCGACTGACAGCCATGAATTGTGACGACAGGCAAAAAAAAAAAAATCAGAGAGAGACGCTTTACTGTACAGTAGGCCTATGGCCTAGCCTATAGCCCTTCCATTTCATGGTATTTACCGGCTGGTTCACGTTGGGGAGGGGAGGGGGGAATAGACACACATAGCACTTAGTAGTAGGCCTACACACACAACAGTCCTACGCTTGGCTCTCTTCGTCTGTCTCGCGTTGGCAGGAAAACAAAACCGCACACACACAGCAGTCCCATGCTAAGCTCTCTTCGTTCATATGGGGGGGGGGGGGGGGGGGGGGGGGGGAGAGCATAACCTAAATAAGATTTGATATACCACAGGTTGTCTCCCCTGAAATTGGTTAATGTCAACCTTGCTTGAAATCAACCATTTTTTTCGGCCCCGAGGTGTTGACTTTAAGCAGATTCGACTGTATCTGATTTTAGTTTCCCTGCCATTATTATAAGAAAGGATAAAAAGTACAATTTCATATATGGGAATCATGACACATGACCATGAATGTTGCAAATTTACCCTTACAATAAATTCTCAAATAAAGACTTGCAGGCTCTGTGGTTAAAGTAAAGTGGAGGAGCACCAATTTATACCACAGCAGATACAGTAACAGTATTTTGTGAGTTACTATAAAAATCTGATACTTATGCTAGAACTACCTCTTCTATTGATGGGGCAGAAACACGAAGTCCCAAACACCGACTGCGTATGGCTGGGATGACTTTACTTGTGGAATTACAACAGAGGATCAGGCGACATGTGGCCATGTATTTCTCCATGGTGCGACGTAATGCATGCTGGGCATCTTTGGTCAATCTGTCTACCTCTGTGAGAACCACCACTGCAAGGGATAGGTAGCAAAATGTTTATTAAATAACATTTATATATATAATAAATTGCATTCAATATTTGCTCTTGGAGGATGATGACAGGATGACTTGCGCAGTGATTTTGTTTAAGCAAAGAAGAGTTGTGCAATGTCGACCTCACTCTCTCGTCTGTGACTATCTGAGTCCAGTGGCAAGACATCAGTACGTACATTCTGTCTCACACACACTTTCTCTAATGTTTAATGGCAGGACCAGTGTCAAATGGTTTCCCACAATGCCCAGAAAACCATAAATTCGTTTTTTGGTAAATGTCTATACATTTTTTTTGCTTTTCAATCGATTGCAGTATTTGTCAAGTTTCATCAAAACAAAACTCAAAAAAAAAAACCAAAAAAAATTCATGTGTATGCAGCTTAGAATTTGAGTTTAACGGCGCATCGGCTGGATAACAGCCGCTTTGTGCCTCCAGCAGTTTTTTCATTCTCTCTCTT